>MU224207.1:349307-368906 GCA_018584345.1 Thuja plicata
CATCTTCCACCTAAATAGGTGGAATTGGAATTTCGAATTCCAATTCCAATTTTTACAAAAGCAAATTTAATATTTCGTGGGATCCGTGACTATAAATATGTATATTATATTGCTATAAGGATGTATATATATACATGTGTGTATATACACATATGTGTATATACGCATGTGTGTATATATGCATGTGTGTATATACGCATGTGTGTATATACATGTGTGTGTATATACGCATGTGTGTATATACATGTGTGTATATATACACATGTGTGTATATATACATACATGTATGTATATATACACACATGTATATACACATATGTGCATATATATACATACATGTATGTGTGTATATATACACACATGTATGGTGTGTGTATATACACATGTGTGTATATGTCTCTATATATACACATATATATGGTGTGTGTATATATGTGTATATATACACAAATGTGTGTGTGTGTATATATATACACATGTGGGTATATGTGTATACATGGATACACACTTGTATGTGTATATGTATGGTGTGTATATGTGTGTATATATACACACATGTATGTGTGTATATGTATGTATATATACATAAATGTGTGTATATGTGTATACATGGATACACACTTGTAAGTGTATTTACACACATATGTGTATACATACACACATGTATGTGTGTATAAAAACACGTGTATATGTGTATATGTACACAAATGTGTGTGTATGTGTGTATACACACACATGTGTGTATGTGTGTATATGTGTATACATGTGTGTATATACACATATACACATGTGTATGTATATATATATATATATACATATATATACATGTGTATATACATGCACATGTATGTATGTATATATATACATGTGTGTATATATACACACCATATTCAAAGAAATTAAAAAATAAAGAATTAAAATTCCTTAATGCATCTTCTCATTCATCTTTTGGGTGAACCAAACGGGTCAGACCATATTCCATATTTCATTTTGAGGATAAGCATCTTCCTGAATATGCAGCATCTTCCTGAATTGACCATATCCATGATATGGTATTCCAGCTACCAAACGGGCCCAAATGGATTCAATTCCAAAATTGGCAATTCCAGCTTGCACAAATTCTGCGAAACAAATGGGCCCTTAGTACCTTCTCAATAGCCTTGTTAGTTTCTTCAATTACTTCATCATACTTTCTCCCCATAATCTTTATCAATCTAGTTTTTACTCTCAGCAGGGACTTAATGGCTTTCATTATTTTGTCATGCTCAACAAGTGAAATAACAAGTAGCATGTTTTCTATGGATTTTACTCTTATGTTTTCATCTTCTTTAAGTGCTAACTGCTTCCTTACTTCCAATTTATCATACAAATCTTTAGGTATACTACCTTCTATTTCAAGTAGATTCTTTTTAAACACTTGCATATGATTAATAACAATGTCTTCAATCAGAATTTTATCATTATCATTGTACCTCTCATAGTATTCAGGTAATTGATTCAACTTTCCTTGATCGACTGTCCTCTTTGCCAACATCCTCTGTTTATTTTTCCAAAGTTGTCTCTCAATTGGTTTATCTTCAGTTTTTTCCTATGTTTTCTTCTCTTCAATCTTCTTTTCTTCTTTCTTATCTTCTTCTTTCTTCTCTACACCAGTCCTCTACCTTTTAGGGGGTAAGTTTTGTTTAGAGGACCTTGTCGTTCTGACAGGAATCTTGGTTGCCTTCACTGTCTCAGCCATGCTTTTTCTCAGCGATGTCTTGTTAGGTGGTGTAGGAGTGGTATCAGGTACATCGACCAAAGTAGGAGGTGAGTCAACAACCTCTATAGCTTCAGGAGGTGGAAGGGTTGTAGGAGTTGTGCTTGCCAATCCAAAAGCTCCTTATGCTATCTTCATCCTAACCTCTTTCATCTCATCTCTATTTATACCTTCCTTCTCTACAATATTATCAACCATTTTCTCAATCTTTCTTTTTCTTTCTCTCCTGGTTTGTTCATCTCTAAATTTGGCAGACTTTTCTTCATAAGTGCCCCATCTTTCTTCTGAACAATCAATCTCAGAAGATAGAACATGTTCTACTTTCATAGTAAGAACCTCTGCACTGACCTCATAACTCATAGGGTAACTCCATTTCTTCCATGGTTCAACTGCCTCGAAGCATATACAATCAGTTTCAACCATGAAATAGATTGTATCTTTGTATTTCTCAACTATTGCCTCAGGGATTCTCAATCTTTCCTTCATTTGTTTTTGAAGAATTTTGAACATTGCGAAGAGTTCTCCATTAACCCATGTACTATTATGCTTTCTATAACTATTAGTTACTTGAATACTAGTGGGTTCACTGTTTTTCCATGCCCTAGGGTGCATTCTAGAAAAATTATGAACTATGTGAATATAGATATGTATCAACAAAGATCCAAACCTGAATGATTTTGATTTTTCTCTCTTGATTCGATTAACATTCTCTAGGAATTATTGTCTTAGTACTTCGCACAAGTTGTATTTCACATTCTCCTTCGCCATTTTATAAGCCATCATGATAACACCCATGGAAACTCAATTAGGCCAGTTGTTGTAATGAAGTTTGTACCCCAAAACCATAGAAATCAATCTCACATCTTGCTGAAGGATGTCGGCAATAGTCATTGCCCTCTTTTCCCACTTAGAATGTGTTAGGGTTTCGACTTGTTTCTTTGTTTTCTTCTTTGCAACAAGGATAATGTCAGTATTATCCAACCCAATCACATCATGAATCAACTCACTAGAGATCTTAACAAGTTGTCAACCTATCCATATAAACTGGTCATGGACTCTTCTAAGAACAATCTTAATCCATTCTTCCTCATCGAACTCGTAGAATTCCACCATTCGTATGATGCTCAGGTTCTTTAAATGAGAAAACTCATCCTTCCAATTTCCATCATCCTTTATCATGTCTTGCATCTCTTTGAAGATTTCAAAGTCCCCCAACGACTCATACTTGCAATGTATGTATGCCCTAATATCCTCCACATGAAGCACGCCATATGGAGTTTGCGAAAACATTCCTTTAGGGTCATCTTCTGTGGACTTGTAAGGGTGTTTCTTAAACTTATATCTCGTCCTCTCACTAGAATCAAATATCAATGGAGTATCCATAGTGATCAAAGCTCGCAAAAGATCAAAATACCTTTTTCTCGATGGATTAGGGTATGCACACTCACCAATCAGAAAAATGCTCTAGCTTCTTTGCTTGCTCCTTTGGTCTCTATTAGTTCTTCTTGAATGATGATTAGAAATGTTTAAGTAAATCAACTTATACTTCGTCGTGCACATATTGACACATTTCCCAATGAACTTTTAATTATGTAAATGATCCAGTCATCCAACTTTCTAGCGATCATCCAATACAATGTGTATAACCATGCGATCTCAGATATAGACTCAAAACCACTCATATTTATTGTCCATACGCTTGCATCAGCTTTTTCTGCACAAAAAGGGGCTGGATAGATTTCTATTATTTCTCTAAAGCTCCCCCTAAGGCCATGCTTGGCCATTTAGGCTGAAGTAGAAACATATGGCGAGGGTTCAGTAGCATCTACTAATTCTCCTTGAACCTTAGTCTCACTATGTTCCTTCACTTTCCATACTTTACCATTGTCCTTGTCTCCTTCCTTTTTAAACATTTGATCAAACTCATCCTTGTAATCAGCCAAGATCTTACCAACATCACCAACATTTTTCTTCATAACAACAGGTGGTAATCTTATGTTGCTTACTACTCCATTATACCTGCAAAACTTCGCTATATGTCTTGTTTCACTGCTGCACTGTCTTCACATAACTTCAACAAGTTGTAACTCTCTCTAGTCAACTCCAAAATGAAAGCGACCTTAACTGAAGGTCTAATACATCCCATAATACATTCCTCTAATCTCACAGGACTTGAGTTGAAACATACTATGCTCGCCAGTCAAAACTGTGTAACTATACCCTATCAACTACTTCCTAGACTTGGTCATTTTCCCAAATAGAATCTCCAAAACTAGAATGTACTCCAAGCGACCATGCCAATAAATAGTGTTACCATAAATGAAAACCTCTATGCTATACTCATCATGCCACTTTGTAATAGATACAATTCTCAAGGATGATAGAGCATGAAAAACAATGGCAATGAAAGTAAAAGCATTAGTTTCCATAACTATAGATCAGTGATTTCCATAGATTTAGCAGTTATGATCCATCAATAGAGATAGAGTGAAGAAAAGTTTCTTCTTAAGAAATAAAAGCTTAATGTGTGACTGCTTTAATACATTTTGGCCCTTGGGATACCTTTAATGAGGACCCTTCCCCATTTAATTTCTAGATGTGGATTTGGGTCACAAACTTATGTCTAAACTTTTTATTTTTATGACCAATGCATGATGAATTTATGACCAATGCATGATGTTTATCACTATTCTCACAATGTAATCAATGTTTCTCTCTATTACATATCACTATTATTGACAATGGACTAGAGTATGTCACTGTACTATGATTGATTTTAGACATTATAAATTACTTCCATATCAGTACTGTCTTTCATGGCATGTCTTTGGTCTTTGCAATGACTCTTTATCTTTACTCCATCTATGTTGTGATCTAAAATCTACTCTTGGTGATTTCTAATAAACTCTTGTATAAGAGTGAAGAAACTCATAGCACAGTGGATACATACTATAGAAATTGAATCAAAATCTTTAAAAAATGGAGAAAACCTCTTGAAAACCATCAATGCAATAGTCATGACAGTATATGCATTTTTGCAACTTATCAAACCACACAAGGAACGCAAAGAACTCGTTAATGAACTGAGATTTGAAAATTTTGATCAAAACCCTACCTTCATATGGATTCTTTCTTAAACTTGAGCTTCCTTTTGAGAGGAACTACTATAATAAACTTTACATTTGTGTCTTGTTTTTAAAAATGATGTTCTTAGCTCTTTAACATGTTGTTCTATTGCCCATATTTGTTGTTGTTCTCTTGAAATTTGTTTGTTCTATCCCTAAAATGCTACCTTTTATCTTTGTCTCCTTGTCTTTCATTGTGTCTTCAATCAATGGAGTTGTTGTTCTTTTACAGATTTGATGCCTTTTTAATGTTTGATTGCTCTTTAATGAATTAGTGTTCTTCATATTCAAAATAGATTCCCTTCTCAAGAAACCTGATATTATCTACACATCTTCTCTTTCATAGAAATAAAACTGTTTATGCTTGAATTTCCCCTCCTCTAATGGAAATTGGTTTTTCTCATATGCATATGCTGCTATCTCTTTAAAATTTATTGTTCTAACATTAGATTTTCTACTTCTATGCCTAAAAATGTTTCTTATGGACCATGACCTATTGCTCTTTACCTTCAATGTGTGCGCTCATTACTGAAACTCGTCTTGGCGGCCATGAAAAGATGAAATGTGAATTTAGGGAGTTTCTCTTCTTTCTGCATTCACACCAAATAAACTAACTCATGTGGTTGAGCTACAAACCAAAGCTCACAGTTAAACAAAACTACGCTCAAAATTAGAACCCTGAATGAAAGATTTCCCTCTCAAGAACATTCTGTAATACAGAGCCTGGTATAGAACTAAGGGAAGATGTCCCTATTGATTTGCACAACTACTCAAATTCCTCATGTTTTGACAATTGATTCAGATAGGTGGTTGGCATTGAATTTTGAATAAGAAATGAACTTGGGTACATTTCAAATCTGGCAACCCATATTCTTCAGTTATGTGATGTTTTATTAAGATTCTAATCCTTGTTTTCCAGTCAATCTCATTTTGTTTTCCAGTCAATCTCATTTTTATTGGGACTTATTTTGATTACTTTTGAGTCAATTTTATTTTGTTATATATGAGTTAATCTTGTTGACTCACAGTTCATGAGAAATAGTTTTAGAAGAATTCATTTAATCTTTTTCTCCTTATTTTTATTTACTCTTTAGTCCTCATATAAATTAATTGAATAGATTAAGATCAAATTTTATTTATAAATCTAGGTTCATTTTGTTTATAATGGTGTTGGTAGCATAGAGTTGTTTGTTCGTGTATTGAAAGAGAAGATCAGCATGAATAGAAGAGTACAGACAAATATGTCTCAAGCATCATACTAGCCCAAAGCTTACATGAATATCATGTTGTTGATAAGTTTATCGTTCATTGTCTTAGTTGAATCATAGCAGTCTCCGGGGGAGATACTGATGGCTTTCAAGGAAGGCCTTAGAGATGCAAATGACATTCTTTACAACAGGAAAAGTTCTAAACCTCCCTGCAATTGGACTCGCATAATATGTGATTCCTTGGCGAATTCAACTATTAGAGGCATTGATTTGAGTCACAAGGGACTCGGAGGGTCCATGTCTCCTATGATATGTCAACTTCCAAATCTTACAAATATAGAAGTTGTTGGGAGCAAATTTCGCGGGCATTTCCAGAATGATTGTCTAAGTGTACAACATTGGTCAAGTTGGACTTAAGCTTCAATGGTTTTTTGGGTCCTCTTCCTGAAGCTATTTCAGATTTTCATAATTTAACCCATTTGGATATTTCAATGAATGGACTTTCACGATCCATTCCAGAGAGTATTGGAAGACTTCCTAAGCTTCAGTACCTCAATGTCTCGCATTGCCAGTTTAGTGGTCAATTTCCTTCCTTGCTAATATTTCTAAGTTGACAACCCTATTTCTTTCATGAAATTCCTTCAGATCTCCCTATCTACCCCCAAGCATGACTAACTTGACTACATTGCAAATGTTTAGCTGTGCAAGATGCTCTTTATATGGACCCATCCCAACTTGGCTTGAAAATTTGAGAGAGTTGAAATACCTAGAACTATCATATACAAATTTCTCTGGCAGTATTCCAAAGGAGCTAATGCACCTTCCCAAATTAGAAATGTTGGAGTTGTATATCAATCAGTTAAGTGGAAACATCCCTGCTGAAATTGGGAACCTAAGTTCTCTAACTGATCTTGATTTGGATGGTAACTATCTCACAGGCCCAATTTTTCCATTTTGTATGAATTTTATATTTGCAGGTATTGAAAACTGAAGTTTTTATTCATTCAATAATTCACTCAAAAGATATGTAGTTAAAACAAATTCAGATTGCAATGAGAAAGTTAAATATTTGACCAAACTTCAAGGCAGAAAAGTACCTTATTATTGCTTCCAAAATATTTGCAACTTGTATAATCACTAATCTAATTATACATCAGAAGTGGTTGAATGAAGACATTAATCATAAAGGATTTCTCCCCTTGTGCCCATTGATACAACTCCAAGCCTCTTTCCAAAAGGATGGCACAATAAAAACTTAGAATTCTTTTCCAAACCACCAATCCTCATGAACAACAATGAGTAAATGTTGTGTGATGCCTTACAGTTGCTATGGCTTCCAAGAAAATGAAATAGTGTTGAAATTTTCCCAAGAGGAGGCCCTTACAAAATCTATAACTGATTGGAAAGTTTATGTTGTGCCTAGAATTTGATAGCAACAACTATGGGGCTGAGAAAAGGGCAGTGATTAGTTTTAAAAAAATCTGGAAATGTTTAAGTTATTCAGAATGAAACACCCCAAAACATTGACTTCGGTCTTGTAGACCTGGAAGCACCATTACAATATAGAAACGATACAATTCATTCAAGTCTCCACAAGTCCTTGAAAAGATGTAGGCAGAAAATCACAAAATACATAAATGGCGATTTCTTGTTCTAAAAAATGGGTTATGCTTCTCGGCGTCAATATAGATGCTCAAATCGGTTTGGCTGAATCGGGAAACACTTTTAATCAATACTCATGTTCTATGTTTTCCACCATGGGCCCAGAAGACCAATTAATTCTTCCAAAAAATTACACTTTCAACTGATAAAACCCAGAATTAAACTCCAACAAAATAATAGTTTGTCAGTAATCAAACATACAAGAAAAGCTCTCCCAAAAACACAATCTAGAATGAAAAAATGACCCAGCCCTAGGAAATTGAAAAATATTCATTTTAAATCAAACCCCAATCTCTGAGGTTTCACGATGATCACTGAATTTGAAGTCAAGTGAATGCCTCTGCATTGAAGCAATAACTTTCTTGTACTGGAGAGATCTCTCACTCTCGAAGACAATTCCCTCATCTCCAACCCTCTCCAACCTTGTAAAACATCATTCCAAATTATGGTGAACTCTCCAATATTTTCTTTCTTGTTTTCTCCTGCTCAAACATAGTAGTCTTATTTTTTATTTTTTTATTTCTATTCACCCTTTTTGACTCCCTTCACCTAGCGCTCACAAGACATAGTAATGTAAAAGAGGATGGATATATTTCTTATTGTGACTGTATTAACAAGTTAATTTAGAGAATTAATTAAATGTCTTAAGTGTAAAATTAGAATTAATTTGCATTTAATTAATTAAATCCTCCAAAGTTCCTCTAACCATACACATTAGCCTATGGAGGACCCCAAGATAGACTAGCGACCGTCAAATACACAACCTTTGAGAGGGGACATAACAAAAGCCCCTATTTGACATCATTCTCAAGGATTTTTGTACAATATTCCCAAATTTTACACATATCATATATGATCTTGTGATGACACAGGAAAGATGGAATTTGTGTCTGCCTGATTAAAAAATTAGGGATGAAACTCAATTTGTACAACAATCTGAAACATACCTTTGAAATTCCTTTTTGACTAGTCCAAGTTCTTGTTATGACATGGTAGTAGTCTATTCAAACTTTGGTATCACCGGAATGCTTTACACTTTGTTTTAAAAAGGTCTTGATTGAGGTGGTCGAGTGAAGGTGGTCATTTGTTGATAGCTATTGTCGGCGACCAGAAACCAAGAACCACTTTGCAGTTTAACGACAAGGGATGTGAGATATGTGACAGATGTAGATGGATTTCTCGCACAATAAGCCTATTGGTGAACAAGCATTACTAGTGAAATGAAATTTCTAAGTATGTAAGTCTATGATATTATCAAATGTTATTATAAAGGAGTAATAATCATTCATTTAGTCATTTTTGTTTGGGTGACTAATTATTTAGTCATTTGTTTGGTCATTTATTTAGTCATTTTTGTTTGAGTGACTAATTATATAGTCATTTTTTAGTCATTCATTTGGTCATTTATTTAGTCATTTATACTTGGCTGACCTTGTAATTTTACTCGATGACCAAATTAGTAATTTATTTAGTCATTTATGCTTGTGAATTGAAAAATAATTAGTAGAATTTGATCAGTTTTAGTCATGTGACTAAAATTTTCAGTCGTGTAACTAAACTTTTTAGTCACATAGTCACATATTTTCCAAATTCTACTAGTGTGAAATCACCTAACTTGCTTGAAGGCTCTTGAAAATCTGAAATGAATGCTTACACTTGATAGCCTGGTAGATTGCTTGCATTGATAGGAGATTGCAAAATGAGGAGAGATACAGGGTTTGTATACTTTTCCCCTCATTTTGGGATGTAAAACTAAGCCAAGCCGACTACCAGAGAATAATTGAATGAAAAACCCCAACATTGGGCTTCAAGTCCAATCTAGAATAAAATCCTAGGGTGCAAAACACCTAGAACATTGTGCACCCATGAATATAAAATTTAAAATGTTGTGCACCCTTGGATTGTGTCCCAAATTTGGCGAGGGACATCGAGATGACAAGCAAATGCCCCAATTTTGAATTACAAGTTCACGAGATCAAGAAAAATGGGCAGAAAGACCTCAAAATCATAAAAGGGAGGGTATAGGTCCTAATTAGAGGCACCAATAATTGGTGCTAACTTTTTAGGATGGTACAAGAATAAAATAAATCTTTCTTGTGACTCTCATTTGTGAAAGGTGCCCCTTATTTTTTTTTTGATTATTGTAGGTGCTTATGTTTGAAAATTTAGCATGTTATTAGAGCTCCATAATTGTAAAAACAGAGATGTAGGTAGAGATATTGAGAGGGAGAGAGGAAAGATCGAGATTAATGTGGAGAGTGAAGGAGGGGGGAGGGAGGGAAAAAGAGGAAAAGGTAGGGAGAGAAAGGGAGTAAGGTGAGATAAAGAGTATGGAAGAAGGGAGATAGAGAGTGAGGGGAGATAATAATAGAGAGGGATGAAAGGAGAGGTAGGTAGAGAGAGGAAGAGGGGAGATTGAAAGAAAAAAATTTAAGGGAAAGGAAAGTAAACATTAATCCAAGAGAGAGATATTGATTAGAAAATAGTTACTAAGAGAAAAGAAAATGTAGGAGCATACACCAAAAGTGCCAACAAGGAGACAATAAGTTTTGAAAGGGGAAAAGAAAAGAAAAACCTGTTGTGATATTAAAAATGTGGCAAAGCCTGAGAGAGAGAGAGAGAGAGAGAGAGAGAGAGAGATAACTTCAAGAGTGAAAATGAGAAAGAGGAGCATCTCTTAAATAGAGATGAGGAGAGGACTTACTAAGTGACTCACCAATATATGAATTCCAACATCCATAATAGGTGTGTGCAAAGTGTCAATATCCTAAAGACATTATATTTTTCCATTAGTATTTATAAGGAAAAACATGATGCACACCATCAGTTTATACTACATTGACTGACAGCGCACAACACTACCCGACGCCAAGGTTACCCGATACTGTAAAGTACAAAGCATCCTGACAAACACTATTCAGTGTTACCCGATGACAAAGGACAAAGGAACCCGACGAGTAACCAACAGTGAAACCCAGCGGAACAACAAAGAGAGGAACCCAACAAATGAAGGGAACCCAAAAATTAGTTCAATGAAGGAACACCGACGGACTTTCAATTCAACTGGATGAGCAAGAACTGAGAGTTAGTTACATCCTGCAAAAAGTGGATCTGACTATCCATGTCAGATAAATCACTAAAGTCTTATATTTAGCTTCTTGATTTGTTTTAAATCCATTATGTGTGGAGGAAGCAATGTATTTATTATTATTTTAATCAGTTTAACTAATTTAAAAACATGTAAACTAAAAGATCAAGGTCAAGTTGTATGCCTTGGATCTAGAGTTAACTTTGTAATGCGTGATTCTAGAATAGGTCAAATACTTGTATAAATAGATGCTCAATCTATTGTGAACATGTTGTTCGATGATGATTGTAGCCACTGAGAGCATCTAAGGATCAAACAAGAGCAGACAAGAGAATACACGCAGAAGGACAAAAAAGGATCAATTCAGTTTCAAGAACAAGAACACAGGCTACCGACGAGAAGGAAAAGGTATTAATCAATCACTATAGGTGATATTCATATACTGTGAGCTTTAAAGGATCTATAATCAACAATTATAGATTGCATACAGTTAAGTCAAACTATTGTACTCATTCTAACAAGTGTAGTACACTTAAGAAATCCTTTCAAGGAAGGTGGACTTAACAGTCCTATTGTAAATCTCTTAACCGAGTGCACACTTAAATCAGTGTTGCTAAAGATCTTAATGGAGTAGATCTTAACCGGTCTCCACCTTAATACTCCTAATAGGATAGATCATTAGAAGTGATCAAATTGTAAGCCTTTACCGGCTCCCTTCCATTATGTAGATAGTGAAGTTTTGTGGGTGCCATCCCCACTGCAGTTTTTACTTCCTAATGGAAATTTTCTACGATATCATATCTTGTGTTATGTATTTATTATTTTCATGAATGTTTCTATGAATGATTGCATACATTTAAGATTATGAATTAATACTACATGCATAAGAAAGAACAACAAATATGGTCGGTAATACAATAAATATTGTTCACTAATGATGAAAGGTGAAAAGAGTTAAAAGTTTTAGAGGTGTTGATTCACACCTCCCCTCTCAGTACTACTTTCCATTAATCCCAACAATTGGTATCAGAGCTCAGTCTCTTCTTGGAAAGCTTAAAGGATTAAGAGAAAATATCATACAATGGAGAAGTACAGACTTGATAAAAATATTGTGAACAAAAAGCTTGAGGTTCAGATGTTCTATGAATAGTACAAAGAAGCAAGAGTCAAGATGAGAGAGTTATTGGATGAGAGGAAAGGTATGGCAACTCAAAGAAATGAAAAATATTATCAAGAAGAAGAGATTCCATATTTATTTGAGTCTTCAGGATCAACTACAAGCAAAGCATCAGATACATCAGAAGAAAACATCACGAATCTAAAAGAGATCACTCAACATCTGACAGAGCAAATAAAGATGCTGCAAATTGGTCAAGAAACCCAGATGGTAAGAATGATTGATGTGATGAGTTCTGCTAGACAAGCTGAAACAGAAAGAACACTAGCTATTGATGATAGGAGGAAGATTACAGAGAAACTACAAGAAAAGGAATTAGAAATTCAAAAACATGTTGAGCATCACCATGAGCTTACAAATCAGATTATTCTTATGAGTCAAGAAGTAAACAGAATAAATGTGGAACTCATTGAAATAGTACAGGCTATCGATGAACTAAGAGAAGAGAATGAAAAACTAAAGCATGAGGCTAGAATTCAGCAACAACATAATGAAGTTATTAGAAAGGCTGAAGAGAGCAATAAAAGAATGGATGATTTTCTTGAAGGACAACGAAGATTTAACAACAACAACGGTCTAGGCTTTACAAAAAATAGAGAATCATCAAATCAAGAAAATCCAAAGAATGTCTATGAAAATCCAAGACCAAGAAATCTTACATGCAAATACTATGGAAAGCAAGGCCACACATCAAATGTATGCAGAGGCAAAATGAAAGGTATTCCTAAATCTACATCTTCATTCATAGGATTGTGTTATAAATGTAACAAGAAAGGACATAAAGCATATGAATGTAAGTCTAAGGTGGATCAACCAAAGAAGGAAACCTACATGGAAAAATACTGTCCTACATGCAAAATGAATGGGCACACAACTAATGAATGTTGGAAAAAGAAAAGGCAAGCATGGAAGCCTAAAGGTCAAGAAATTCCTTATCAACCAAAGAGAATCGGTAATCAATATGTATGGGACTACAGTACATGGACAAATTGTACATCATGTGGTAGATACAGTCACATTTTTGCAAACTACATGAGAGCATGGACCAAAAGGTATAGAGGCTGGACAAACCCCAGAATGACATGCTTACACTGTCACAAAGTTGGTCATCTCAAGAAAGACTGCACAGACCGAATGATAGAGACAAGCACATATCCCAATGGAAATGCCATTGAAGATATCTAGAGGGCTATAGACAAGATGTGGAGAAAAGCTTCAACCAATGATGAAGCTGGACCAAGCATTGCAAATGGTGACACCCCATCCAATGGATCTAGTGACATCACCACCCCAACTTAATGTTGAACAAGTAAGTATGGAACTGCACTACACCAAGTCATATTTTGCATCAGTACTATTATACAAATTGATAGATAGTCAAAATCTGCATGAATAAAGATGCATATTATGTTACTTGTTACAATTCTAAGAAAACAACCCCATCGGTAAACACATAGAAAAAATCATCGGTGAACATAAAGGATGAGCTATCTACACTTATCGAGAATTCTCGGTCAACACATAAAATGGCTAAGTTGCTAATGTAACCCGACACCCATCGGTAAGGAAGAAAAGTTATAAATTTGTCTTGACATAATACCGACATCCGTCGGTAAATGCAAACATCTTAGCAACTGTCCTGAGCATCCTGTCAATACCAACAATGTTATTTGAGAGTCTTCTCGATGAACTCCATCTTTATGACCGATGAGTCGTTGAGCATTTATGACAAACTTAGGGTAAAAGTTTATAAATAATCGACGAGAGCATTTCATTTTGCACACACGAATTGAAGAAATAGAGTAGAGCAAAAATAGAGCGAAAAGAGATCAGATAGCAAAGAGACCTTGACTCAATCCAGCACACTCCAAACAGATCATTCGCCATCTACACGGATCGAAGTAAGTACCAGAAATATCAAAGAACTCTGTTATCATTTACGGAAAAGACCTAAATTTGAAATACAATGGCAACCACTTCAAGAACCGTGAAGATCAAGAATGATAAGAAGAATTTGGTTAAGTTAATTAATAACAACACCTGTGTGGAGCCCAAGTATAAGATATGTCCGGAGATCGCATCACAACCCAATGATTCCGGTGCATTTTCAAAAATTCCACCTAGGGTTTTGCTGATAGAGGATGTAAGGTCCTACATTCACTGCAAGATCACTGAAATAGGTGATCTGGAGATGGATAAAGCTTACAAGAAGCTGTGTGATGAAGAAAGGAACCTGAAGGAAGAGAACAAACACTTAGAGGTTAAAGGGATAACTAATGCCCTATATTTCCTGATGGTTTTCATAACTGACTTGATTAGGTTAGTTTTGAGCAGAATGCATGATCAAAAGTTGTGGTTAGATCAACCTAAGCAAATCACTAAAGATGTCTTACTTGTTGTAACTGGTTATCCAATAACTGACAAGCCTAAGGCACACAACCATCCCTCCAGGCCAGAAGTTTAAAAACTCACAAAAGCTATGTGGGATAACAGAGGTCTCAAGGTTAACACCACCACCAATGAGGAACTGAGGTTCAGTGCATGTGTAATTGGTTACAAGATCTTCCAAGCAAGCAGGCTAAACAACATTGCATCTACAGCAGTAAGCACAACTTAGAAAATAGTGACAAAGGGAATGCAGATGGATCTATGTGAGATCCTCTTAAAACAACTTGATGAGAACATGACAACAATCAGGTCAGCAAAGACAAACACATTTAAGTTCAGTTCACTTATCATGTGTATATTCTTCTACTTTCAAGAATACTTTCCTTTAGTAGGAAAATTAAAGTGGGATACTACCAAACCAATCACACTGTAAATTAGTGAACTTATCAAGTCACTAGGTGACAATTTTGACTCAGTGATGACTGCATACTTCCTTGAATTCAAGGAAAAGATGATGGAAAGAGTGCGAATCCCTGAGCAATTAATTGAAAAACATAGGGATGAGATATGTTTCATGGTGGATATAGACTTCACCCACATGAAATTGGTTGTACCAAGGATAGCTTGGTTAGCACCTCTTGACTATGAGATAAACATAGATCAAGCTACAAATGCAATTGATGCATTGGTCAATGAACCACGTGACAGAAAACAACCAAGGTTTGGCACTTATGAAGAGGCCAAGTCAAAGATAAAAATAGGCCTAGTAATCAAGAAGACTATCAACAAAAAGAACAAAATGGTGAAGAATCTTGAAAAGATTCTATCGGTTAATAAGGATGAAAAAGAACAACCAGAGGAAACTGATGAACAGGGTACCATCAATGAAGGACAAGATGAGCACAAATCAGATTCTAAGGCAAATGAATCTGATGCACCTCCACCTCCTACAAAGAAACAGAGAACAAGGAGCCAAACATCAAAGACCGATACCACACTTCTTAAGAAAGGTCAAGTAAGGACCTATAAAAGGAAGTAGCTGACGGAGAAGAAAATAAAGCAGCAGACAGAGAAAAAAACTGTGAAGGAAACACCTACAAAAAGGAGGAAAAGAATGGTCAGGACCAAAGCTGATATTGAAGATTCCAAAGAGGATGAATCTGATGTAAGTAAGAAAAGTTTTCTCACTAGAACAATTGATGAAATTGCTGAGTCAATTGCTACTATAGGTACAATGAGTGATAGAAAGATCAGACAGTGGGCAACACTGAAACCAGAGGACCAAAGTAAGATAAAAGATGCAATCATCAGGTCAATCATAAAATTCAAATATGTACCAGCTGATTTTGTCAACCATGCTTTACAAATAGAAAGAGAAGCAAGGGAGATGTTACTTGTCAAACTGATGCCTCCCGAATCAAATATGGAAGAGATAAAGGAAATATTGAAAACGTACTCAAGTAAATTTGTAGCAAAGATTAGAGCTTACAAAGTGCTAGAGGATAAGTTTATAGAACTGGACAGCATGACCGAGACCAAATGGAGACAACTACTAGATCTTCCTGTAGAGTCAACAAGTTGTGAGAAGTAATTACTTCTCACCAACATACCTCATGTAGAGGAGAAGAAAGAAACAACAAGTCCTAAGCACATTGCTTTGGACAATGTTGAAGATATGGAGCCAATTGATTTGGATAAAGTCATGGATGATCTTGACATTCAAGAAATCACTAATTATGATTCTGACAAAGATCCACAAAAGAAAGATGAAGTAATATTTATATCTCTTAAGGATCAGGAAAAGCAACAAGAATTGAAGACAACATGAAATAAAGAAATAAATGTTGCTGATGATACATGGCAGGACACTTTAGTCATTGACATCACAGAACCAGACCGTGCCAAGAAAATACAAAAAGATGAAGATATCACTGCTCAAAAGGATCAAACCGATGAGCAGGACACAAAACAAGATGCAGTACAAGTGAGCACTCAGGATAATATGCCAGTGCTAATAAAGGTCATAAATTAGCTAGAAGGTTATGTAGAATCTAATGCAGTTGATACAATCAGACCCAAAGACAAGGGTGATGCAGAAGCAAAAGACACCATAGACGACACAAAGGATACAAGTGCAGAACAAGCTGCAACCGATGATTAGAAAGATAAGTCTACTTATCTAAATAAGGAAGAGGATAAACAAGTAGTAGAGGACAAGCAGAAGGAAGAAGGTGAAAAGGCAAAGATAAATGACTAGGAGAAGAGAACAGAAGAGAAATCTACAGAGACACCCAAGGGTGATGGAGAGATGTCTTCACCAAACTGACATGTGAACCCCAAGCATAAAACACAAGAAGCATCATCTACAAAGCCTTCACCGAGTGCTTCTAAGAAGACAAATGAACTAGCAATGGTAGTTCATACATACGCATCCACACAAATCTCAAAGAAGCAAAAGAGCAAGCATAATAATCTAGTTACTCTAGATGAAATCATTAAGATTCTAGTTTGTGATCCTAGGACATTGGATCCAACTGAATTGACAAAGTATGCACGACTTTGTGAACGGAAAGAAATGCAGGACAAGTTGAGAAAATCCACCAAAGAGGCAAAGGTACTTGAAATAGCACGAGGAATACTTCAAAAAATTGTACTAGATGCAGATGTTGATCAAATAGCCCCAATGCTTGATCAATTAGTGGTTCTCACAGATGCAATCACATCTCAGAACATAGATGCTGAGAAGGTCATGGAAGAAAGACTTGAACAGAAATATGAGGTCAAGTTAGTTGAGAAGATAAGCCAAGAAGTGGCATTGTAAAAGGTAAAGCTTTCTGAATTGGTTAGCACAATAGACCCAATTATTTCAAAATAAATAACCTTGATACAAAAGTTATGCATGTTAGATCAACTCACCAAGGAGTATACCAAAAAGATAGCAGAGATAGATGTTGATCTTCAAACAAGTGCACAAAGTCTCACGAATAGTGAAGAGGCTATCAAATTGCACAATGAGCAGCTCAAGAAAGATCAAAAATTGAGATAAGACATTTAGATTGCAGAGACCAAGTTTAAAGATGAGGTAAATGAGCTTCAAGCTCAACTCTTACTGACACTCTCACTGCTGCAAAGTCATATGACAGAGGAAAGAGCACTAATTGCTACCCCAGAAATATCTGTCCTAGACAACATTTATGATATGCATGCATGAATAGAGCTAGAGCACATGGCACTAGAACTCCTAAAAGAGAAATGGGAGAAAATTCTCGAAGATATCAAGACCACCCACTCACATATTCTTGACACATTGTAAGTTACACATTTTTGTCACATTTATGAGAACTTATAAGTTGTACATTTTTGTCATGAGTATCAAATAAAGGGGGAAATGATATGTACAGTCAACAGTAAAAGAGGAAATGATTTTTACAGTCAGTCATTTGAAGGAGCAAAGAACAGGGAATGTATAGTACAGAGGCAAGTATACATGTACATATACTTACACTATATCAATGCATACAATTAGGGGGAGTCATGTAATGACAAGGATATATACATGGTGTACATACTAAACACTTTAGTATTATGCACATATCATTTTTTGATACTACTATCAAAGGGGGAGATTGAAGACATTATATTTTTCCATTAGTATTTACAAGGAAAAACATGATACACACCATCGGTTTATACTACACTGACTGACGGGGCACAAAACTACCTGACGCCAAGGTTACCCAATACTGCAAAGTACAAAGCATCCCGACAAACACTATTCAGTATTACCCGATGAGAAAAATGACAAATAAACCCGATGAGTAACCAACAGTGCAACCCGACGAAACAACAAAGAGAGGAACCCGACAGATGAAGGGAACCCAACAATCAGTTCAATGAAGGAACACTGACATAATTTTAGTTCAACTCGACGAGCAAGAACCGATAGTCAATTACATCCCACAAAAATGGATCTAACTTTCCACGTCAAATAAATCACTGAAGTCTTATATTTATCTTCTTGATTTGTTTTAAATCCATTATGTGCGGAGGAAGCAATGTATTTATTATTGTTTTTATCAGTTTAACTGATTTAAAAATATGCAAACTAAAAGATCAAGGTCAAGTTGTATACCTTGGATCTAGAGTTAACTTTGTAATGTGTGATTCTAGAATAGGTCAAATGCTTGTATAAATAGATGCTCAATCTATTGTGAACATGTTGTTCGATATGATTGTAGCCACTGAGAGAATCTAAGGATCAGACAAGAGAATACATGCAGAAGGATAGAAAAGGATCAATTCAGTTTCAAGAACAAGAACACAGGCTACCGACGAGCAGGAAAAGGTATTAATCAATCACTGTAGGTGATATTCATATACTGTGAGCTTTAAAGTGTATGTGGTAAATTTGGCCTTGTTAACTCACCATACACTTCAGCATAGTCCTTCTTCACCAGGTACACACAAGACTAAATGTGAGATTATTCATCTTGTCTGCATGCATGATTTGACCTATTGCCTTCTATCCAGACGGGGTTTTCGAAATAGCTCTCAGAACGAGAGTCTCACAACCATAGACCAATCTAGGAACGAAGGATTTTTCTCCATGAATGCAATACAATGCAAGATTATCCTAAGAATTGAAAGATGTGAGATTATTCTAAGACATGATTTTAATGCAATTATTATAGAAATTGAAAGTAATCTATTACAATAATGAAATTATTCTATATGAGATTATCAAGAAATGTGACAATAATTCAGTATTCTAACAATGCATAAAAATGAGTGGGGGTTTGAATGGGGAATGAGAGTTCTTTTATAGACTCAGAAATGTTCAGAATAGAAAATTTCCTCTTTGAAATAAAACAGATAGAAAAGCCAGTTTAGAATAGAAAGCTTTATTTAAAAGAATACAATAAATTGTTTTCTCTTTTCTTTAACTGTTTTCTTTGTTTGATTTAATTGTTTTATTTGATTTATCTATTTTCTCTCTCTTTAAAGCATAATTAAAGAGAAGTTTCTAATTCTGAACAGAAGAAAGTTTTTTGAGAGATTATCCAATTATTTAAATAAATATGACCTCATAATTGCTTTTTCTCAATTATCTAAATAATTAAATTCAATTATTGAAAATGAGGATATTTATTTAATAATTAAATATCATTTAATTCCTTTTTATGTGTCTTAGCTAA
>MU224207.1:388423-437425 GCA_018584345.1 Thuja plicata
CTTAGGTCGAGTAGAGTCAGTTAAAACTCAGAATTGCCTAGTACAATAGGACTTTGATGATCTAGAAGAGTGACAAATGCAACAAAATTGGTTAGGGTTGCAAGATGCCAATTTTGGGGTGTTACATAAAGGATCTGTAATTAGAAATTGTAGATTGCATATAGTCAGGTCAAACTATTGTACTCATTCTAACAAGTGTAGTACACTTAAGAAATCCTTTCAAGGAAGGTGGACTTAACAGTCCTATTGTAAATCTCTTAACCGAATGCACACTTAAATCAGTGTCACTAAATCTCTTAGCAAAGTAGATCTTAACCAGTCTCCACCTTAATACTCCTAACAGGGTAGATCATCAGAAGTGATCAAATTGTAAGCCTTTACCATCTCCCTTCCATTCTACAGATAGTGAAGTTTTGTGGGTGCCATCCCCACCACAGTTTTTACTTCCTAACTGAAATTTTCTACGATATCATATCTTGTGTTATGTGTTTATTATTTTCATTAATGTTTCTATGAACGATTGCATACATTCAAGATTATGAATTAATACTACATGCATAAGAAAGAACAATAGATATGGTCGATAATACAATAAAGATTGTTCACTAATGATGAAAGGTGAAAAGAGTTAAAAGTTTTAGAGGTACTAATTCACCCCTCCCCTCTTAGTACTACTTCCCATTAATCCCAACATATCCTCTTAAGGAGGATGAGCTAATTTCCTTAATAAAGGAATTACAAGAAATGACATGTCCTCTCACTTGGACTAGAGGAAAAAAATACATGTAGGGATTCCATAGAATCTCCTAATTAAATAAATGTAGGATACATTGGTTTATCCTCAAATAAATAAATAAATACAACCAAGGAAATATTAACTATTCTAATACCCCCCTTAATCATTACTTGGGGAGTTTACATCAAAGGGAATTAAACCCAAATTTTTACATTGAATTTGAAATTTTATCTTTGGAGAGAGGTTTTGTCAAAATATCTGCAACTTGATCTTTTCCCTTGCAATAGATGAGTGAAACTTTCTTGTTTTAAACTTGTTCTCTAATGAAATGATGTTTTAGAGATTTATACTTTGTCCTTGCTTGAGAAATAGGATTCTTTTCTAAGGCAATGCCACTTTTGTTGTCGCAGTACAAAGGTGTAAGCTCATGTTGAGGTAGAACCAAGTCTTCAAGTATCCTTCTAATCCATAAAAATTCTTTAGAGGCATTAGTACATCCTTATATTAAGCTTCACTAAAACATAGTGAAATGGAATATTCCTTTTTACTTTTCTAAGAAATAACACCTGAGTCAACAAAGAATGAATATCCACAAGTAGATTTCCCATCATTGGGATCTCCTCCTAGATCAAAATACATAAAACCTTTTAAAGAAAAATTTGTATTTGTATCATAAAATAAAATAACATCAATAGTGTCTTTAATATATCTTAAATTTATTTTTGCAACTTTGAAATGGGTTTTTTGAGGTTTAGACATGAATCTAGAAACTAAACCTACACTATAAGGAATATCAAGTCTAGTAAGAGTTAAATAATTCAAACTACCAATTAGTTGTCTATACAAAGTAGCATCAACTAAAGGAATTTTCATATCAATCATTAACTTAGTTCCTAATTCACATGGAATAAAAAAATGAACATCATTCATCTTAAATATTTCTAAAAGATCGTGAGCATATTTTCTTTGAGATAGAAAAATGCCCTTAGGGGTTTGCCAAATTTGCATTCCTAGGAAATAATGTAAAATCCCTAAATCTCATTTGAAATTTTTGATTAAGTTGAAACATAATATAAAAAATTAAGGAGTTTTAACTTTAAATAAGAATCCGATCATCTAAATATAGAATGATACTAACAATGTCATCTTGACTATGTTTAATGTAAATATTGGGATCATTTTTACTTCTAATAAAACCTTGGTAAATAAACAAAGCATTAATTTTTTAATACCATTTTCTTGGAGATTGTTTTAATCCACAGATAGATTTCTTTAAATTTAAAACTAAATGTTCATTTCCCTCAATAAAACCAGGAGGTTGAGCCATATCATTTCCTCGTGTAAGTCACCATTAAGAAAAGCACTTTTAACGTCCATTTGGTGAATGGCCCAATTCATTTTTAAAGCTAAAGCAAGAACAAGTTTAATAGTAGGCATTTTAGCAACATGAGCAAATGTCTCAGTATAATCTAAACCTTCAATTTGAGGAAATCCTCTTGTAACCACCATAATTTGGTCTTCTCTGACCAGAGACCCTATTTGCCCTAAGTATGATCATACCCCTAATTATGTCAAAACAATTCTTCAATTAATTGGCATAATTCATCTAAATCAAATTTAATTTCCTAAAAAATCAAAGTGATCTTATCATTAATTTACATTAATTGCCTTAGCCAATTAAATCAAAACAGTTAAATACATGGCTAAGGTAATTAATTAAAATGAATTAAATAAAACCTCCTAATTACAACTCCTCACTTGCAAAATGTAAAGTCAATCCATTAGCCAATGAGAGTTAAATCACTTGGATCACCTCACATGGATCACCAAAGATTCAATCTCCACCTCTCCTCACCATTCAATCTTGACCTCTCATTCCTTAAAGTCTTCTACAAAAGGAATGAATTTTGAGCTCAATGGGCCCCTAATCTTAGAATTTTGAAAGCACTCTTATGTTTCCCATACTCTTATAATTTCAATTACATCCTTATGCTGATCTAAATTTGTAGAATTCGTAATGCATTTTGTTGATAGTAATTACACAATCTCATTTGAAGCACTTAAAATGAACTTTGATTGAACATTTAGCTTGCATTCTTTAAATCTTCCATTCTAAGCATACATGTGTCATTGATTTATGCATAATTTGAGGGCAAATTATAGTATATTTCATACTCTTCTTAGATAGGGAGAAATATGTCAATTTTAGTGATGTATATGTGCTTTTCCTTTGTCATTTCATGTTTATTTCACTAATGCAATGATGTATTGAAGTGTTGTGTTGCAGCTTGTAGGTCCACAAAATACACACACGTTTCTGGAGCCCACCATGGGGCAAATCCTTAGATTTCTCCTCATTTTTAACTTCTTTTTGGCTAATTTGTGTTCTCTGATTTCAGGTTCAGAGTCGCCTTTAGTTTCCAAAGCTTGCATTTAGGAAAGATCCTTGCATTCAAGAAATAGCATCGCATCCCAGATTTCCAGCATCGCATCACAGATTTCTAGCATCACATCTAGTAGATCTTGAATTCCATCCAGGGAAATCTCACATCAGGTAATTCCTGTATCGCATCCCATAATTCTAAGCTCGCATATCGTGAAGGTAGTCGCATTTGGTTGGTTGGTTCAAATTTGAAAGTCTAACCACTAATCTTCCAACCATGCTTGTTTCTGTGTTTTGAACAACCTAACATTTATTTGCAAGTTGCTGTCAGAGACCTTTTTGTGAAAAAGTTGGAAAGAAACTACTAACTTGTGGGTTGTAGGTTTCTGAATCGATCAACTTGACTTCTATTTTGTTATGCTTTCAAAATTAAGAGCATTTTCCATTATTTGATAAATTGACCAGAGGATTATGCTATTTTCCTTTAAGGAAAACCAGAAACTCAAAAGTCAATTTAAAATTTGATGAGAATTTGAGGAAATGGACAAGCAAACAATTTTTCTAAAGTTTGAAAGTAATTGAACAAGCTATTCATTAAGATTGTGGGAAATTGAACCAACAAATTTTCTAATTTTTGGATAATAATTGAAGAAGCAAAGCACTAAATTTGTGGGAAAATGAACAAAGCTCAAATTGTCTAATTTTGGGAAAGTAATTGAACAAGAAAATCATCTTAAATTGGGGAAATTGAATAAGACAAAATTTTCTTTCACATGCTTTGTTCTTTCTTACAATAGAAATTTAAAAATCAAATTTAAACTTATTACTTAGTCTCACTAGAGGATTTTCTCTTTTTCCCAAGTTGGAAGAATCAAAGACTCGTCATGGGGGATTGAGTTTTGAGTTATAAAGTTTGAGGAAAATGAACATGTTTGGTGTGTTTGTAGGATAAAATGACATGGAATAGGAGAGTATGCTCTTCTTCTTTTGAAGAATCAGAAATATAGACTCCTAAGTCGCCAATCCTTTGTTATATGCTTTCAAAACATTAGAGGGCCTACCGGTTGAGGAAAAAATCTCCCAGGATGACCCAAGTGAGGACAATTTTTACGCCAACCCTTCCAAATCACTATAAATAATCACTTCCTTGTAGGCCAAAGCCTCAAATGATGTAGTCAATTTTGTTCCTAGAATTTTGACATCATTCCTTGAACATGCTTGAGTGTGTGTAGAGCGGAGCCGCTTGAATCTTTCTTGTGAGACTACACACATGTGATTACTCATAGGGATATACACCTCAATTTTTCCTTGTGCAATTCTATGGGGGATGATTAAAAATAGATGCCCACAATTAAACAACTTTTGTAGTCAAACTACCCGATTTATCTCCGAAAGGGTGATAATCTTTGTGCAAGGAAAATAGTAATTGCCCCAAGATACTTATCATTTCGTACCCTCACTTGCATTTGGAGTTGGATAATACGACATCATGACTAGAACCATTGTGTTTTTGGTGATGATCGTATTCTAATTAGCATGTGAGTGTGTACCTAAGTCTACGAGCAAAAATTTTCACTCCATGCCTAGAATCTAGGGAATAGGGAAAGTGTTTAAATCCCATTAACAAAGAAACATTTCTTGATGTATCCTAAAAGCTCACTAAAAATATAATATCCTTAAAATAGGAAATGAATTTCATTCCCTAACACATATGTTGTTTACAACTCTCTGGAAAGTCTCAAACAAACTCTATTGTCATAACAAATTTCATGTACTTCGAGACAAAACTGACAAAACATGAAAAACCATAAGAGGCTCACTTTTGGTCATTCCTAGGTCGCATCTAGTTACATTAGCTTGCATCTAGGGAACTTAATCACTTTTGGTCATTCCTAGCTTGCATTTAGGAAAGTCGCTCGCATACAGAATTTCAAAGCTCGCATTTGGTTTGCATCAGCTCACATCTGGTATAACACATCTCACATTTAGGGAGTCACATTTGGGATAGTGGGTACTTGCACATGTTCCTCTCAGATAAAATTAGTGATTTTGGATACCCTTTTCGCTCTTCAGTCTGGTCCTGTTGCTCTGGTTGGTCCGCCTGTCATTGTTTCACAATATTTTTAGAAGACTACATTGCATGTCCTTTTAGATTCTCACAATTGGTCCTAAAACATGTGGTCTTCTCACTTATCAAAACCTCTTGATTCCTAGCTCACTATCAGGGAATTCTAACCCTTTGACACTGGATTCATTCACTCACAACAAACACAAACAGTCTTTCACCACTTGGACACACTAACTCAGACAATTTGAAATCTTATTGACACTATTGGAAAACCTTTGACAAAGTTGAGACCCAGCTTTCATGGTTAACACAAGACGTAATTGATACCTTGCTAAAAAATCAGAGATACCTCCTAGATTACTTCAGTTTCAACAAGGAGAGACATCTTGTAGTCCCTTATTTGATCAAGACTCACCCGTAATGGAAGCTCCTCATCAAGGATGGAGTACAACTTTTGAAGAATATAACAATGGACAAGGCCAAAAAGAATCAGAAAGTAGCTACGAAGAACAAAATATTGGCCTTCATTTGTTTGACTCGGATAGTGACAAAGAGATATCTAAAGAAGATTATAACAAACTCAAGTAAAGTAGAAAATTCCAAAGGACTTTGGAAAAAATTATTAGTGAAGACAAGGAAAAATATTTCCTACACCTAGCTTCTCTTGGGGTTAGACTTCCCAAAGACTATGATGTTGAGAGACTAAAGGAAAAAGAGGTACCAACACCTATTTCTATTCTCACCAAACAATTTACTTTAATGCAATTTGAACTTGCGACACTCAAGAAAGAAAAGGTCAAACCAACAAAAAATACTCTTTTGAACACATTTGTCCATTTCCTTTTGACAAGAGTATCAACATGGTTCCATTCCCTCCTAACATGGCAAGACCTAAATATGACAAGTACATGGGAGAAATTGATCCTCATGACCATGTTAGAGAATTTTGTTCTCTAAGCATAGAGTACATGCATGAACCTACCTATCTAATGAGGCTATTTCTCAGAAGTCTAGGCGGAAATGCTATGGAGTGGTTCTCCAAAATCACACCAAGTGTGCAGTATTTTGAGGAGTTAATACAAATATTTGTCCAACATTACTCCTACAACATACAACATAATGTAACCATGATGGATCTTTGTAACATAAATCAATGAACCGGTGAATACTTTAAATACTTTTTACAACGGTGGAGGAAAATCTTTGCAAGGTACTCAAGAGCAATACTCGAATCTGAAAGATGGAAATCTTTATCAACAAATTGGTACCCAAAATGAACTATGGTTTGAAAATGCAAGACTCACCTATCTTTGATATAATGATGAAAAATTCTATTTGTGCGGAAGACGTCATGGTTAAGAAAGGAGAAATCACACTTCAAAGTGATAACAAATATAACAACTACAATAATAAACCTAAATGGTGGAACAAGAATAAAAATGTTGTTAGTGATGGAGTGGTAGAAGCATCAAATGCAAATCCTAAACTAGTGGTGTTCAATCTAACGAACAACTTACAAGCGAACAAAGAAGCTAAGGTAACAACCACAATACCAAGAGAAAATAGTGAGAACAACAAGAGTAAACCATGGACTTCTAGACCTCAATGAATATTCACTCCATTGGGAGAACCTCTTGAGACAATTTTGAAGACACTCTTGGATAATAAAGTCCTCACAATACCAGATTTGAAACCATGAGAACTGAAAGTTAAACCAAGATGGTGGAATGACAATACCTATTGTGTCTTTCATAAAAACAAAGGCCATAGGACTAATGACTGTGTTAATCTTAAACATGTTATACAAGACCTTATTGAAGGAGGAAAAATCAAAGTGGAAGGACATACCACTAATGAAGACCATACAACATTTAACAAACCATTCCCTAAATACAAAAAAGGGGAAGCTTATGAAAGAAAAGGAAATGAAGTGAATTACACCTACTCTAATTATGATAATGTGATCAACACGTTGGACATTAAAAGTGTATCAATTATTGTGATCACTATTAAAGGTTCCAAAGACACATAAACACAATCAAACATAGTGACTCGAAGCCAAGCACAATTCACAATAAAAGGAGCTAACTCCTCATCTAAACAAGAGACATCCTAAAAAGTACCTTTTGTCACAATCCCTAAACTAGAAGCAACAAGACAAATAGTTACTATACCATCTGCAAACTATAACTTGGTAGACCAATTGCAAAGAACCTCAGCTCAGATTTCTATATTTGAGTTATTAAAGACCTCTTTAGTGCATAGGGAAGTTCTTGAACAAGCCCTACATTCGAAAAATGTTCCAAAAGACATTTATGTAGACAAGTTTCAGGAAATGTTAAATCATATCTCAGCTCCACATTACCTCTCTTTTTTAGAAGAAGATGATAAGTCGTTGACTCATCCACATAACCAACCCCTACACATTGAAGTTTTTATTCACAAATCTCGTGTTAGACGTGTATTGATAGATGGAGGGATCAGGATTGAACATATGTACTCTCATTCTAATCAAGAAATTGGGTCTTTCAGAACAAACCATTGATTCAAGAAGTAAGATAACTATCAAGGCTTATGATGAAGAAGAAAGATCATCCAAAGGCCTAATTTTTCTACCAATCAGAATAGGACCAATTGAACACAATGTGATTTGTCAAGTTCTTGATATACCATTGGCCTATAACATATTATTAGGGAGACCTTGGATACGTGAAATGCAAGCAATGTCATCTACTTACCACCAATGCATCAAATTCCCACAAAATGGGGTGGAAGTGACAATTCCCACAGATACAAGCTTCACTTAATGTTAAAGTAGATAGTATGGTTCCTCATAATAAGGAATTTCCAAAAGAATCCATACCTAAAACCTCTAAAGACATGGCAATGAGAAGCTTTGGAAAGACACAAAAACTTGAAGAAACCAGTATGGGGGAATACAAACTAGACATGACATCGTCATTGGCTAACATTCCCATATCTCCAAGATCTTATGGGAAACCTTCCTCATCTTTCACACCTACTACATCTAAAGAACAAGATATTCACAAACCAACTGGTATAGTTAAAGCCTCTACTTCTCAAGAGGATGAAAAAGAAGATAAAGTAGTCTTGGCTTGGCTCTATAAAGGAGAACAAAGATAAAATGAGGTAAAACATGTGGAGATAACCCCAAAAAAGTATGGTAAAGGATATGACCATCTCAATCAAATGGGATATAAATGGAAGGGACCTTTAGGAGATAAAGGAAAAGGACTTGTTGAACCTATACACATGGAATTCAAAAACACCAAAGACTAAACAGGGTTAGGTTTCAATAACAAATCATAAAACCCTACTTCAAGAGATGGTCCAATATTTGATGAAGGAAGTGATGATGAAAAATAAGAAACAACACATGAACCATGGACCTATGAAATATTATTGCACATTGGTATAGAGTATCCTGAATATCAAGGAGAAAGATATGTACCTACGTTTGTAGCACAACAAGAGCATCATGTTCCTTTTTTGTCACAAATTGATGTCCAAGAAAATGAAGAAACAATAGAAGACTCTCCAGAAGTCCAATAGATGGAAGAAACTCATGAATAAATACCCCAACAAAAAGATTTACATCCTATCTGGGGGCAATTGGTAACAATTTCACATGTTCTAGACTTACCACACTTTGATCTACAAGTGGCTAATAGGGTACATCAGGTACCTATTGCTGAGTTTCTAAACAGATCTAATGATGAAATAACATACTCACATGATTATGAATGTGATAACCTATCTGATGCTACCATGGACATTGAGGTAGATGTGATTCATAAATTTTCATCTCTATTGGAGAGAGGAGAAAGTTCTATCACTTCCCCTAACACTGTTCTAGTCCCAGAATCAGATTAGATACCACTACCTAGGATTGTTGATGGAGACACTGGTGCTTCACTAGATCTAGAGGACATTCAAAGGATACAAAATATGAGTTTAAATTTGATGAGAGAAGAAGAAGAAGAAAGATCAATTGATGAGTCTCTAGAGTTAGGTCTGCATATTACTAACAACAACCCTATTAATGATGATTCGACTCTTAATAATCTAAACGCTATAGAAGCTGACTTAATGGAACATGTCTTGTCAGTTAATAGTCTTGACACTGATGTGATTCTGTCCTTAGAAAACTCTAAATCATTATCCTTGGTAAACCCCAACCTGATTGATTTGACCAATTCAGATCCTACTCCTATCCTAAACTTCCCCAATGACTATACCTTGGTCCGTTATCTAAATTCTTATGAACCTTATCCTTCTTCCACTAATGCAAGGAGCATGAACATGATAGAGGAGGATATCAAGTTTCTTAGTCACAAATTGAAAAATAAAAAGAAGAAAATAACTGATGGTGAAAACCACATTGTGGAAGTATCAGATTCTAAAAAAGTAAAAATAAAAGACATATCTAATGGTGAAAACCTCTCAAAGGTGCCAAAATATGATATTCTTGATATCCTCCCTGAGTACTTTCAAGAAAGATCTTCGGTTCTAATAGAATCAACACAACCAGTTAATTTGGGAACAAAAGAAGCTCCTTAATTTTTTCACCTGGCAGAATCCTTATCAAAAGAAGAAAAGATACAGCTCACTAAATTATTCAAAGAGAAGAAGATCAAATTTGCATGGTCTTACATGAATATGGCTGGACTTGATCCTGAATTAATAATGCAAAACTTATCTATAGCTCCTGGAATCAACCTGTAAAATAAAAACTAAGGAAGATGCATCCACATGTGGCATTATTAGTGAAAGTAGAGCTGGAAAAAATATTAAAATTTGGATTCATAAGAGTCATCACTTACGTAGGATGGATTTCTAATGTGGCACCAGTTTCTAAAATAGATAAATCTATCAAGATCTTCTTTGACTTTAGAGACCTAAAAAAAGCTTTTCCTAAATATGTTTTTCTGCTGCTCAATTTCAATATGATTATAGATCTCACAACGAGATATTAGATGTATTCTCTTATGGATGGATTCTCAATCTATAACCAAATCAATATTTCTCTTAAGGACCAAGAAAAGACAACATTCACATGTGCATGAGGAACATTTTGCTGGAACATCATACCATTTGGACTAAAGAATGCTGGCGCTACATACCAAAGATCTATGACAATAATCTTCCACGATATGATACACAGAAACATGGAGGACTATGTGGATGATACATTAGCCAAGTAAAAAATAAGATCAACTCACATTGAATACTTGTGAAAGATACTAGATCGCATGGAGAAATTTCAACTAAGGCTTAATCCAAAGAAATATGCATTTGGAGTCCAATCAGGGAAACTCTTAGGGTTTATTGTCTCAGCTAAAGGAATTGACGTGGACCCCAAAAAATTAAAATATATAATAGAAATGTCACCTCCTTACAACATAAGTCAAAGGAGGACCCTTCAAGGATGACTTCAGTTCATCAGGAGATTTATGTCTCAACTAGAAGATAGAGCGCAACCTTTCACAAAACTGCTACATAAAGGTGTTACTTTCAAATAGGACGAGCATTGTGAGAACAATTTCAAAGAATTAAAATATTACTTGGCTACTCCTCCCATTCTCATGGTGCCTATTCATGGAAAACCATTACTACTCTATATCTCAGCTATGGCTACATTGCTTGGAGTATTGCTAGCATAGGAGAATGAAAACAAAAATGAAAGAGCTATCTATTATATCAGCAAGACCTTGGTATCTTATGAACTCAATTATAGTATCATTGAAAAATCTTGCTTAGCAGTTTCTTTTCAATCCTAGAAGTTGAGACACTACATGCTCTTGCATATAGTAAAACTTATTGCAAAAATAGATCCTCTAGAGTATCTCTTGAGTAAAACAACATTGACAAGAAGACTGAAAAAATGGGTCTTAATTCTAAGTGAATTTGATATTGAGTATATGGATAGAAGGGATATCAAAGGAAAAATCCTAGCAGATCAACTAGATGATTCACCATTGCAAGATGATGCACCTTTAATAATTGAATTTCTTGATGAAACAATCATGCAGTTAACTAAATATCCATGGAAGATGTATTTTGATGGTTCTTTAACACAACAAGGATATGGAGTAGGGGTTATATTCATCACTCCTCAAGGCTACAAGATACCCAAGGCATATAAACCAATGTTTCCATGCACAAATAATATCTCAGAATATGAAGCATTGGTAAATGGACTTAAACTTGCTATGGAATGGAAAATTTTAGAGTTACATGTGTATGGTGACTCTTAACTCATTATCAACCAAGTAAATGGATATTATCAGACAAAAGATGAGAAACTCATGCCTTACAAACAACTAGTTGAATATTTGAAAAAGTACTTTGTCTTCATCACATTCCAACAAATACCAAGAATGGAAAACAAATCTACAGATGCTATGGCTACGCTAGCATCCATGTTACAACTGGAAGAACACCTATTCTACTATGACTTCTTGGTGGAATAATTATCCTTTCCAGCCTTTGATACACCTGAATCTCAAGTGATTTGTGCTTTAAATGCCTAAGACCAATCCTGATATGCCAAAATAATTTCTTATCTTACTGATCAAACCATACCTAATGGCCTATCAAGAAATAAAAAATGAGCTCTAATTAGGACAACATCACGTTATATAATCATCACTACTAACTTATATATGTGAGGTCTTGATGGTATGATTCTTAGGTGTTTAGAATAAGAAGAGTCTGATCGCGCATTAAAAGAGGTTCACGAAGGTGTATGTAGATCACACTCAAATGGATTTTCATTAGCTAAGAAACTATTAAGAGTTGGCTAATATTGGCCTATAATGGAAAAAGATGTTCAATTTTCAAAAACATGTCATGAATGTCAAACACATGGAAACCTTATCCATGCTCCAGCCAGAGAACTCATACCTTTTATAACACATTGGCCATTTCAGCAATGGGCCTTTGATATTGTTGGACAAATCTATCTTGATTCTTCAAGTGGACACAAATACATCATTACAACCACTGAGTATTTCACTAAGTAGGTCAAGGTCATGCCGCTAATCAAAGCCACTAGAAAATAGGTTTCTATGTTCATCTTGAACTACACCATTTTTAGGTATGGGATACCCTCTTCTATTGTAACAAACAATGGGGGTCAATTCAAAAACCAAGATATCAAGGACCTTTGTACATAGTTTCATATCACTCAACAATGTTCTTAAATATACTATCCTCAAGGTAATGGACAAGCTAAGGCTTCAACCAAAAACATTCTAAAAATATTACATAGAATTGTGAGTAAGTCTAGCAGAGACTCGCATTTGCAACTAAATCCGACACTATGGGCCTATAGAACAAGTATCCAAACACCTATAGGAGCTGAACCGCCTCATAATAGGTTCTTAGTAATCCTACCCAAAGCCTCTCTTAGGAATAGTTCATTCAATCTAAGGATTACTTCTCCCACCATGAGCTGCATTTAGTTTGTCAATCCAGGGATGTATACTTGAAATGGTACGACACAGTATGTGCACTAAGTCCCTTAAAGAGTAATTCTACCTATGCTGTAGGAAGGTAAAATGCATGAAAGGAATCTACGCTAGTGCTATAGGAAAGTAAACACACTTACTCATTACTAAAATGAATGCTGGAAATTGTAAAATCTACCTAACCCTATTCTTTCAACCTAGAGCATTCACTATAACTATCCTTGCAGGTGCTGCAGGAACATTCATAAAGTACAATGCTGCAGGAAGAAACTGTAATCTTCTATTTGAAATGTTGGAAATGATGGAAGTAAATCTACTCTACTCTATTCTACTCCACCTCCCAAGTGGGCCCCCTTGGTCAGATTCTGGTAATCTACTAACACAGAAGGTAACCAAGAATCACTTTATTATATTTCAAGAACTGATAAGAATAATACATAAAACTGGAAATTAACTTATTGTGCAAGATGTAACAATGTATTCCCAAAAACTTTCGATCTTACTAACTGACACTTAAATCCCTATAAATAGAGGATCAACACTTTATTACAAAATAGAAAAGAAAATATTTGACTGAAATCACGCCAGAGAAGAGAGGGAAATGTAACAACCCATGACATGTGCAATAAAGTTTGGGTGACCAATTCAACACGGTGATAAGTGCAGAGGGAATATAGCTGATGACATAATTCTATTAACCCCAACAATTAACCCCTCCCCTCTTAGTACATCATTCTAATAATCCCAAAAATTGGTATCAGATCCAAGTCTCTTTCTTGAAAAGCTTAAAGACTTAAGAGAAAAGATCAACACAATGGAAAAGTATAGACTGGACAAGACTATTGAGAATGAGCAGTTACAAATTCAGATTTACTATGAGCAGTACAAGGAGGCGAGAGTAAGCATGAGAAAGTTGCTTGATGAAAGAAAGATTATGGCAACTAAGCTTAGTGAAAAATATTATCAAGAAGAGGAGATTCCAGATTACTTCAAATATGTTGAATCATCAAAAAGAAAAGCTCCAGACACATCATTAGAAGAAATCACAAGTCTACAAGAAGTCAATCTACATCTGACAGAGAAAATGAAGATGCTGAAAATCAGTCAAGAGACTCAGATGGTAAAAATGATTGATGTCATGAATGATTCAAGAAAAGATGAATCAGAGAGAACATTGGCTATTGATGATAGGAGGAAAATCACAGAGAATCTACAAGAAAAAGAATCAGAGATTCAAAGGCTTATTGATCATCACCATGAAATTACTAATCAGATTATTTTTTTGAGTCAAGGGGCAAACAGATTAAATACTGAAATCATTGAAAGAATATAGATCATCGGTGAGCTAAGAGAAGAGAATGAGAAGCTAAAACATGAAGTCAGAATTTAGAATTAGTACAATGAATTAATCAAGAAAGCTGAAGATAGCAATAAAAGAATGGATGATTTTCTTGACAGACAAAGAAGAGTCAAAAACTGCATAGGCATAGGGTACACCGACAATGGAGAATCATCTAATCAATCAGATCAAAGGAATGTTTGTGCAACTCCAAAGACCAAGAAGCTATCATGCAATCACTGTGGAAAACCAGGCCACACCTCAAACATTTGCAGAAACAAAATGAAAGGTATTCCTCAAGCACAATCTACTTTCATTGGTAATTGTTATAAATGCCACAAGGAAGGACACAAGGCACATGAATGCAGATCTAAGGTGACAAATCCAAAGAAGGAAACCCACATGGACAAGTACTATCCTACCTACAAAATGAATGGACATACATATCAAGAGTGATAGAAAAAGAACAAAAAGACATGGACACCAAAAGAACCTAAAAATAACTATAAACCGACAAGATTTGGTAACTCATATATTTGGGACTACAACACATGGGTAAATTGCACAACATGTGGAAGGTATGGTCATATATCTATCTTCCAGCTGTATGAGAAAATGGACTAGAAGACCAAGAGGATGGTTCAATCCAGGTATGGCATGTTTACATTGTCATAAAGTTGGACATGTGATAAAAGATTGCAAAGATCGACTGACAGAAACAAGCACTTATCCCAATATAAACACCATTGATGACATCAAGAAGATGAGAAAAAAGATGTGGTTAAAAGCTACAAACACTGAAGGTCCTGGAACAAGAAATGCAAATGATGACACCCCATCCAATAGATCTAGTGGCATCACCATTTCCAACTAAGTTGAACAAGTAAGTATGGAACTATATTATGACAAGTTATATTATGCATCGGTTCCATTACATATTGATCATATAGACAAATCAGCATTATTAAAGATGCACAATATTGTTACTTGTAAATATTATTGAAAAAACAACCATTGGTTAATGGGTACAAATGAGCATCGATGAACACACACAAAAACTTTAACACTACTTATCAAAATGTATTGGTCATTACACAAAAGCCAAGTCACTAAGTGTAAACCGACAGATATCGGTGATCCTTGAGTCAACAGAAGTTGTCGTCGCCACTTTACCGACAATCATCGGTGAAGTCACCGAAGCTGCTAGCAATCCCGACACTTTTCGCCTACACCAAAGATGTTATTTATGTCTCAACCGATGAACTTAGTCTTTGTATACCGATGAGTTGTTGGGCATTAATGAAAACTTAGGGCACAAAAGTTATAAAAGTCCAATGGAAGAACTCATTTCACACCCGCAATTTTTGAGTAACCAAGCAGAGCTAAGTAGAGCGATTGAAGAGTAGATAGAAGTGTGACCTCAACAAGATTCTAACACAACTCAAAGGATTCATGAGAAATCATAAAGATTTAGTAAGTACCTACAATCACCGACCGCACTGTTTAAATACGGAAATCCCTAAATTTCTGAAAATGATGGCATCTACTTCAAGAGTTGAAAAATTAAAGGGGGATAAGAAGAAAACAATTAATCTTATCAACAAAAGCACTTGTGTTGAACCCAAATACAAGTTGCACCCAAAAATCGCATCACAACCTGATGATTTTGGAGCATTCTCCAGAATCCCACCTAGGGTTTTGCTGGTAGAGGATGTAAGGTCCTATATACATTGCAAGATCTCAGAATTAGGAGATTTGGACCTAGACCATGCCTATAAATAATTATGTGATGAAGTTGGAAACCTGAAAGAAGAGCACAAGCATATGGAAGTGAAAGGGCTGACGAACGCATTACATTTTCCTAGAGTTTTTAAGACAGAAGGGATACGAATAGTTCTCAGCAGAATGCATAACCAAACATTATGGCTTGATGAGCCAAAGTGAATAACAAAAGATGTTATTCATTTTGTTACTGGATATCCCACAACCGACAAACCACAAGCTCACAAACACCCATCCTTCAAGTAAGTGGAAAAGCTAACTGGTGCAAAATCAGACAAGAGAGGTCTCAAGGTCAGCACTATTACCGACGATGAACTCAAGTTTGGTGCATGTGTGGTAGGATACAAAATCTTCCAGGACAGTAGAATAAACAACATAGCAAGCACTGCTATGAGCACAACTCACAAGATCATAAAATTAGGAAAGAAGATGGATCCTGCTGAGATTTTGTTGAATCAACTTGAGGAGAACATGAACACCATAAGATCTTCAAGGACAAACACTTGTAAGTTTGGTTCCCTCATTATGTGCATATTCTTTTACTTTGAAGAATACTTTCCTTCCATAGGCAAAGTAGTATGGGACACAAACAAACCTGTAACCATACAAATATGTGAGCATATAGAGTCATTAGGAACATATTTTGATGACCTAATAAATGAGTATTTCAAAGGTATTAAGGAAAAGATTCAAGCTAGAACAAGGATACCTGAAAGTTTGATAGAAGAACACAAAGAGGACATATGTTTTATGGTAGATACTGATTTTACTTATATCAAACAAGTAGTACGAAGAAAATCATGCCTATCACCTCTAGAATATGAGATCAAAACATGATAGGTTACTAAGTGCATCAAGGCACTATTGAATGAACCAGTGGACAACAAGCAACCAAGATTTTGCACTTATGAAGAAGCCAAACCAAAGATCAAGACATATATTTTTGTCAAAAAGATTGTGAACAAAAAGAATAAGATGGTGAAAGACTTAACCAAGAAGTTTGCAGTCACTGAAGAAGGTAAAGAGGAAACATAAGGAAATGAGGAACAAATTGAGGGCCAATCACCTATCAATGAGGATACAAAAAAGAATGACGCAGAAGGTACACAGTTAGATTCACCACCTCCTCCTCCACCTAAAAGATCAAGAACAACAGCTGCTTCAAGAAAAAGAAGCAAAACTACAAAAGAAACAACTCCTTCACCACTAAAGAAAGGGAAGGCGAGGACATACAAGAGAAAACCAGCCTCACCAAAGGGGAATCCAACCAAAAGGAGGAAATGGGTTAGGAAAAAAGAGGATCTAGAAGACTCATCTATGGATGAAGCTGATGTAGAAGTTGAAAAGGAAAAAGAACCCTTGGTCCCCAAAACAATCAATGAGATATGTAAGAATATTTTAGAATCACAATCTATTTATGATCCTAACATAATAAAATGGTTGAAATTCAATACAGAGGATCAAAATAAGATAGAAGAAGACATCATTGCTAAAATGTGCAAACACCATTATGTTCCACTACAATTCTCAGAATATGATGTTCCCAAGGAACTAACAGATAGATTGTCTGCAAGGTGGACATTTGGACTACATCAGGAAAAAGAGATAAGAGAAAGAGTACTTGTTACTCTTATGCCTTTTGATTCAAAGAAGGAAGAAATAAGTGAGATGATGAAGAAGTATGAAAAGCAGTTCTCACCAAAAATGAGATCTTATGAATTTCTCAAAGGGAAGGTAATTGATCTTGATCAGGAAAGCATCAAGAAGTGGTGCAAGATACTCAAAATTCCCACTAAGGAAACTAGCCTGGAGAAGAAAAACATCATCATCAAAGATATATAAGATGACTCATCTGTGGAATTGGATAAAGAAGAAAGTGATACAACAGGCCCCAAACATACTAAAGTTATAGATGAGGTATGGCCTAACACTACTCTTGACAAAACTCAGAGTGAGGAAAGCCAAATTCTAACAAGTCCAATTCACATTGACTTGAGTAATGAAGAAGAAGTTACCAAAGAAGAATTGACAATAAAAGGTAACATAATTGAAGATATCAATGATGAAACATGGTTGGAGAACATCATCAATGAAACTATAGGAAAAGACCCTGCAGAAGAGGTGCAAAAAGATGAGGATATCAATATCGCACAGGGTAATACCGATGGTCAGGACACAGCTACTGACAATGTAGAGGTCAATACACTGACCAACGTGAAAATTTTGATACAAACAATTGATATTGAATCAAGTCAGGAGAAATCATCTAAGAAAGATGATGATATACCCAAGGATACAGGTAATGATGAAAATAAAGATGCATCAGACACTCAAAAAGATACAGACACAGAAATGAAAGATGTAACTGACAATCAAAAAAAGGTGTCTACTGAAAAAGACAAAGGAGAAGATACTAAAATAGATGAAACATTGAGAAAGGATGAAGAGAAAGAAAAGAGTGAAGAAGTTAAGTAGGATGAGAGCATGAAGGAAAATGAAGATAAATCTGTTGATACACCCAAGGCCAATGAAGAGACGTCTTCAAAAAACCAATTGGTGGACTCTGAACAGAAGCAACAAGATGCTTCATCTTCTCGACCCTCACCTACAAAATCAATCCAATCTCAAGGAATACAAATGGTAGTACACCAATCTATCTCCAAACCAAAGAAGAAAAAGAAGAAAGTAATGAAGAAAGATATCTTGGCAATAACACTTGATGAGGTAATTGAAATACCCAAGTGGAATGTATCTACTTTGGATACTGAAGCACTTCAAAAGTTTGGCATAATATGTCAGAGAAAAGCCATATAAAAGAAAATGAAAAAGGCACATTGGGAAGCCCAAGCACTTGATAAAGCTAGGGACATACTACATCAACTTGTTCTTGACATAAAAGTTGAAGATGGCATATCATTCATGGAGAAAATTGTAGTTCTTACCGATGCCATCACCAATCAAAATGTAGATGCAGAGAAGGCAATGGAAGAATAGGAAGAAATAAAGTATCAACACAAATTGGTTGAGAAACTTAGCCAAGAAGTGGTAGAGAACAAGGTAAAGCTCTCTAAATTAGCAAGTCAATTAGAACCTATGATTTCTGAAGCTATTACCTTAGTTTAGAAATTGTGCACGTTAGAAAATTTCACAAAAGAGAATAGTGAAAAGATGTCACAACTAGATTCAAATTTAACAGCTAGTGCACAAAGTTTAACCTCTGATCCAAACACTATAAAACTGCATCATGACAAGATCACAGGGGTAAATAGATTGAGACAAGTAATATGGGATGTAGAGACACAGTTCTAGAATGAGGTTACAGAGCTGCAAGCTCACATTTTTCCAAACCTCACCACTCTGCAACAACATATCACAGATGCAAGAAACTTGATTTCAACCCCAGATATGTCTGTGGTAGACAACATATATGACATGCATGTGAGGATATCACTTGAGCACATGGCACTTGAGAATTTAAAGGAGAAATGGGAGAATATGATGGAGGACATCAAAGCCTCACACTCCCACATTTTTGACAAGTTGTAAGAACCTTTTCCCTCATTATCAAAAAAGGAGGAATGTATAATACATATTTATAATATACTACTTTAGAAGAAGGGAGATAAGGATATGTATAATATATGTACAATAAGGATAGATATGTACCATTTACTAGAAAAAGGAAACAAAAAGGTGAAGTCAATTATATGTACATAAACTTACACTTATTGGCATATGCATAGGGGGAGTCATTTAATGACTAAGGAAGAAGTATGCACATGTGTACATACTAATATATCAAGTATGTTGCACATATCAGTTTTTGATACTAATGTCAAAGGGGGACATTGATGAAATTAAGTTTTTCCATTAGTATACTTAAGTGAAAAACATGATAAAATTCATCGCTATAGGCATGACCGATGGACAAACACTGAAGAGATGACAATGCTCAACATGAAAATGCTAAGTATAGAATTGCCCGATGAACACTGACAAGTGTCAAAACCGACGATAAGCATAATTGATGGTACAGTTTTGAGATCATTGCCGACAGAGCATAAAAGGCATATCCGACGATCAGTTCAAATAAAGGGACACCGAAGGAGCAGAAAAATGACACACTGATAGAGCAGCCTAACCATCAAAACTGACAGTCAGTTACAGAACCCACAAAAATTGGATCTGACTTTACACGTTAGATAAAACATTGTAATTCTATTTATAGAGTTTTAATTTGTTTTTAATCTTTACTTGAGGGTCAAGCAAGCATAATGTAAATGTTTTAAAGCATCCTAATGGATCTAAAACATAACTAACTAAAGATCAAGGCCAAGTTGTAAACCTTGGATCTAGAGTTAATTTGAAAAGCGTGAATCAAGAATAGAACTAGAAATTAGTATAAAGAGATATTCAATCATTTGTAATACGAGACATGAAGTAAGCTTTGAAAATGATTGTAGCCACAAAGAGAATCTAAGCAATAGAAGAGAATTCATGCAAAGTTTAGAAAATATCATATCAGTTCTCAAGAACACAGAGTAGGCTACTAACGAGCAGAGACAAGGATTATTTAATCACTCAAGGTGATTATTTATACATTGTAATTTTTACAGGATCTGTTATCAACAATTAGAGATTGCATACACTATCAGATCAATATTTATGTTATATTTGCATTCTAACAAGTGCATCACATCTAAAATCCTTTTGTAGAAGGTGGACTTAACAGTTCTTTGATAAATCTCTTAACAGAGTGCACACTTAACAATGTTGCTAAAGCTTCAAATGAAGTAGATACTAACAGGTCTCCACTCTAATACTCCTAACAGGATAGATCATCAAAAGTGATCAATTGTAAGCCTTAACCGTCTCCCTTCTTATCTGTAGATAGTGAATTTTTGTGGGTAGACATCCCCACCACAGTTTTTACTTCCTAACAGGAGTTTTCTATGATATCATATCATGTGTTATGTGTTATTTACTTTCATGTATGTTTATTGAATGTTTACACATGTTAAGAACTTATATTATGATTTCATATACACAAGAAAAGATGAATAGATAGATAGGAATATACAAATCTAATGACAGAAAGGTTAATGGGCCAACCACATAAAAAGTTTTAGAGGTACTGAATCACCCCTCCCCTCTTAGTACATCATTCCAATAATCCCAATAATAGCAGTGCTACATTCCTGCATTTCTGGAACAGTGGCTCCTCTTTTGTAGTAACCATGTCTTCTGGTGCCATGATGGTTACCCATCGCAACTGGACCTCAATGTCCTCTTCAAAATGCAGTCGACCACTCTCAAGCTGCTCCTATTTCTTGGCAGTTTAGTTATCATGCATAGAACACACATTCTGATTGCTCTATGAAATACTGCAATATATATAATATTAGAAAAACATGACATAACTATCTACCCATGGGTTTGACGGTTCTAACTGTACTTTAACACAAGTTTAACTAATTATAGGTCCATAAATGTTTTGGTAATACTTAAAAAAAAAAGTGTTAAGATCAATATAATAGAGACACTAAATGGTCTCATCAAGAGCCACACCATTTTCTCTATTCTATGGTGCAGAATCAGTGCTACCCATTGAAGTAGAAATTCTATCTTTGCAAGTATCTCTCCAAGGTCTTGTTATGGATGAACAATATCGTATTGATAGGGTTCATGCACTAGAACTACTTGATGAGTGCAAGCAACAAGCATTCGATCATCTCAAAGTGTACGAGAAAATAATGTCAAAAGGGTACAATAAGAAGGTCAAACTATGAAAAATTTAAGTGGGGGATCTCATTCTCAAAGAGAATCCTAAAAACTATCCAAATAGAGAACAAAAAGGCAAGTTTGAACTCAACTGGCTGGGGCCTTATGTTATTACTGTAACTTTTGGGACTAGAGCTTATTAGTTAGCTACACCTAAGGGAGATGTTCTCCCTGATCTCATCAATACTCTACACTTGAAGCGGTTATATGCTTGACATCTGACTGACAGAGCCTGTGCAGTGGAAATAGTTCTCAGAAAATACCAAAAAAATCAGAAAATCAATCTTGAAGAAATCCAAAAATAGTGGAAAAAGTTCTAAAAAATGTATCCTTGGTGAAAACCTGGCAAACAGGTGCCTTGATACTAAAATAAAAATAAAAATAAATTAAAAAGAACAAAAAAATTGAAAAAGAGAAAAGTGCCTTGGTAAAAACCTGGCAAACATGCATCTTGGTAGCAAAAATAAAAGCTTTTTCAAGTGGTGAAAACCTAGAAAATAGGCATCACTTGTACTCTATGCTCTATCTATTAATGCACTGTTGATACTAATCCTTCATGATCGTACTTGTGCTATTGGTTGACTCTGATTCCTTACAAATGTCATATCCTTGCCTAGGATTTGTTTGCATTTGCGTCTTAGGAATAGTCATTTTGTACTAGGGGCATCTTTGCTAGCATGTTCTGCTAGGTTGTCCTAGGTTTTTGTCTAGGATGGTTTGCCTCTCAAAAAAATATTTCTCAATACTTGCATCAAAACATCACTATCGCAAACAAGGGTATTTCTTAAACACCACCTACCTGTAACAGACATCATACTAGTATTTCTCAACACTTTAATCTCTAGTGTTTCTCAACACTTTAATCCTAGTTTTTTTCAACACTTTAATTGAACAGTGTTCCTAAACACTACATTGGATTGCAATTGTTGACAAAGTTAATCTCATATACTCAGACATAAAAACATATTGCTTGATTCTAAGTTCTGATCGATGATTCTCTAATGTGCTTGACAAATGAATCAACGATATTTCTCAATACTACTTAAACATATATATACTAATCTTGGTTTGATTATGACTCTTTTATGTTCTGATGATGTTTCAAACTAGGGGCATATGAACAATTATGAATTTTCTTTGATTGATTATCAATTAGTGATTGTTATGTCTTACGAGTTACTCCATGACATCTATTCAAAGACAAAGAGTCACAAGGACAGGGGGCATAATATTTTCTTGGTTTTCTACGTATGGTGATTGTTTCAATGATCCTATAAATTTCCCCTAACTTGGATGTTTATGGTAAGAGCTGCCAACATGAGTGGATAGCTGCATATATCTTGATCCTAGTTATGTGTAAACTACGGTGAGGTTGAACCAATTTCCTTTTCTATTTCTAAATCAGATTCTAAGTAAATTGTATGACACATTATGTACCCAAGGATATGAATATTGAAGGTCATTGCGGGTCACATATCTTATATTACACACGAACAGAAGATTATTCTTAAAAGGAAAAGGAGATAACTGAATATTCATCTTGGCCTCTATGCCTTGATGCTTAGGTTTATTTTCAACATTGCATCCAATACACATAGTATTCATACTTTCATGATACCTTGTGGGTATTAGTGATAGTTGTACTATCTGACGATGTTCATTACAAAAATGCCCAATGATGATAAAAATGCTACAATATATACAAATCAGTGATAGTCCTAAGAGTTTGCATGTAGACGCATTTACAGATTGCGTGATTCATTTTAAGAACAACATAAGGACTTGATCTCAAAATGATTTCCTAGTTCATCCAAAATCCAAGTTAACTACTTAATCTATATTATTGATATCAAATGTCATTTCATATTCATGGCATACATTCTACATTCATAAATGGGAAAGAGAAAATACAAAAACAAAGAATTCAAATCATTGCATTTATTTTACATCCTAGGTGCATTCATACATATATTTATATAAAGAAAATCTCAAAAACATACATCTGCATATTCATCTAGAACCATCTAAACACATTTATATATTAGTAATAAATCAAAGAGCATCAATGATGTCATCACATGACTCTATTCTAAACTCATCAAAAGACCAAGTACATAATCACATGTGCATCTATCTAAAACATCTATCAAGAGAGAGAACCCATAAACATATCAAGATCAAAAACAACTATCTGATATATATATATATATATATATATATATCAATGATGGAAAAGATCAAAAATGTGGAACTGTCTACAAAAGAGTATCAGTAATAATCACAATGAAACAAATATACATGTATAAAATTCTAGAGTACAATGAATGATCTCATAAGGATCAATATACAAAATGTCTCAAATATATCAAAAATATAGTATCAGGTCTGACTGCCACCCTCTCCCTGATCTGGAGGAGGAGGAGGTGGTGGTACATGAGGAGATGGTGGAGGCATAGCTCTCTTTGACTGCTGTACTACTTGAGAATACAATGGAATTCTCTGACCCTCTGGAATTATCGCACACTATAATGCAAAATAGTAAGTAGCTCTCTGGCCCTAATGTGTCATTGTGTGGGCCTGAATATCTCTCTTGTCTTTCATCATCTCTAACTTCCTATCCATGTCATCCAACAATGTATCTAATGTAGTAATACAAGCTCTGAGCTTCTCATTCTCCCTCTGACACTGTGACAAGGCATCTTCGTCCCTACCAGAATCTCTACCTGTATCCCTGGGAGGATCCTATCTAGGAGGTCCACCTCCTCCACTAGGTACCTGTCCTGGTGGCCTCTATTGATGTCACTGCTGCTCCCTAGTCAGTAATGGACCTAGATCTATCCGTGGAGGCACAAACATAAAGCAAGTCCATCTACCACTGATGCCCTCTCTGCTACCACCCACTCCACCACCCACTCCACCCCACCCCTATCATATCCATCATCTCTGTGATCATCCCAACCACATCCCTAACCTCTGTCCAGAGCAGGGCATCTAGCATCTCTCCCAACCCCACTTTTCTTGTCCCTCTAGGCTCTGCCTCTACCTCTAATAGGTCTATCATCTACCGAATCATAATCTAATACATCCTCTATGCGAGGAGCTACCTCCTTAGGAGTTGTAAATCTAGGAAATATATACTGTAACATATGTGCAAGATAACCATTAGAGCACCCTCCATCTACAAAATTGATGAGATAATCCCACCCAACTATGACCATTTGACTGATCTCCAGCTGAGTGGTCTTGTATACTAATCTAACCCCCCAAAGAGGCTCCTCATCACGAATCTGGGCATATGTTGTCAAAGCCTGTGATATGCCCTATACATGACCATATCATCGCAGCACACGTGTAACAAGAAATCGCTCTACAATGTAATGGGTCCTACCAAACAAGTACCTTCTCTGGAAAAAAAAGGTATCTATCACCTATCTAAGGTCCAATCCTCACAATCTAAGTATGGTCGCCATATAACAATTGTCATATCATCTAAGACATGACACTAGTACTCCACCTTGCCCAAATGGGGCTACTGAATGAAACCTGCATACATATATACATAGGGATGCTCAGGTGCCCTCTGTCTCTCTACAATAAATCATGTCATGGGGATGTTCTCCCAGGCCTAGATCTACAATATCAAGATACCAACTATCATGCTGTGACAATACTCATATATAATCTCATGCAACTCTCGATACATGTGGGCTAATATATAGTTGCCCCAGCCAAATCTGCATGATGAAATAGTCATTTGCTCAAAGGTCTCCACCTAGCCACACATAAATCCATGATGTCCTTGATTAGGCATAAGGATCCTCCCAATCAATCCAAAAAGATAAAAAAGTAATCGATCATAATGATCGCACATGTTGTCCCATGTCAAATATCGACAGACTATGGTCTGATCTCTGAAATATCTCTAGGCAGAAGCAATAGCACTCACAAAGCGTGACTTGAACTGAACCTCCCAAACCATCACTGGAGTATGCATAATGTGCCACACATCCTCGGGTGTGATGGTTATCTCACCAGTCGGGAGATGAAAGGTATTGTGCTCTAAATTCCATCTCTCGGCAAGAGCAGTCAACAACCCCCAATTTACCCTGATATCAGGTAAATCTATAAGTGAAGTCAATCCTAGACGTGCCATAATCTGTAACTCTGTTGGCGTCAAGGCCCAAGATAAAGCAAGGACTCATCTTGGATGAGGTCCTCGGAAAGACACTACCTCAAAATCAATCTGTCAATAGAACACAAATACACATTCAAATCAGTATCCTATCTAAGGAAACTATGTAGAAAAGCTATCAATTCAATCTTTTTGGCCTTTAGAAAGAGAAAAATAGTCAAACATTGAAAAATACTAACTCCTAAATTGAGAATGACTATGTTTTTATGAGGTGCGATCCTAAACACTGGATGCGATGCGTGATTTCCCGAATACGATGGGGAATCTGGGAAGCAATCCTGTTCTGACAGGATGTGACATGGGATGCGGGGTGCGATCCTATTTTCATAGGATGCGACCAAATGTAAAGTTCAACAAAATTTTTCCCTATGCGATTGAAGATTAGAAAATGGGATGTGATCCTGAATTAACAGGACGTGATCTGGGATTTTGAGTCAAAATAGGATGTGACATGGGATTAACCGGACACGACCTAGAACATGAGGTGTGATGCAGAATTGAAATCTTAATAACTCCTACAAAAATAGACAAAAATGAAAACTGAAAACATGAAAATGTAGGTATCGATGTACTCACCGGAGGTGTGTAATCGTTCGGGCACTAATGTCGATGTTTGAGCTTGAATCAATGTTTCTCCACATGGACCACCATCTTCTCTACAGAGCTCTAAATTTAATGAGGATAAAAGTTAAAACGAATGGGTAAAAAGTAACTTTTGAGATATATACTGACCTTTTTGAGCCATTTAGGAGCTCCAAAACTCCTCTCAGGCTATCAAAATTTAATTTTATTCTTTTCTGATCAATCGGGAACAAAATCAAACGTGCAAACAATGTTTTCAACAACATGCTACAGATTTTATGACAGTATTCTAAAAATGTAGAATTTCTATACAAGTTCTAAAAATGTTTCGCAGACTTTATGCAATTAGTTTTCCAGGTTCTATATCATCGAATTGCACATTATTCATCAAAATCTTGGTCCTACATCATTTTATCAGACTCAAAACTCATATTTTCACGTAGTTAACTTGGTAAAATTGTGTTTTCTCTTAACACACCTTCGCTTCATCATTTCTTCTAATTGATTCTTTCTCAATACAATTGTTCTATTCAAGTGATATATCATTCTATAGATGGATTTTATTCTTTTCCTTCGATTTCATTCCTGAGGGGGCATGATCACACTTAAAATCATTCAAATTATTGCTCAAAAACATTAAAATGACTTCATCATCAAAAGACAAGGGGCATGGTAGTTGTGTGCTATAATTGTGTCACACTTATATGAATCATTCCATTCAAGGTTGCTCAAGAATGAGGCCTCAAATATCGATCCATAGCTCTCTAGTCATGGATGTGTAAAAATGTAAAATGAAGGCCCTCAGATTGACCTAGTTGTGTCTATTGCAAATACACCATGAAATGAGAGATTTGAATGCATGAAAATGAGATCTAATCTATATGATTGCAATGCATATTAATCTATGAAAGGAAGTACAAACGCAAAACTAATCTATGGAAATAAACATGATTCTAATCTATATGAATAGCCATGAATACAAGAAAGAATGAGACAAGAAGATAGAAGTTGCAATATCCAAGCTCAAATGCTCAAATCCTCCTCCAAAATTGCTCTTCAAACCTGCATAATAACATTACTAAAAATTCTAATATATGAAAATGAGAAGGAGAGGTCTCCTTATATAGGAAAGTGAATGGTTGAGATTAAGAGGAAAAAATAATTGATCAATGGTTGAGATTAAGAGGCAAAAAACCCACCACTTAGAAAGATGTGAAGAAAAAAGGATTTTATTTACTTTTTCATTTAATTTATTTCCTTTTTCAACAAATAAAATGCTTTAAGTGGGGATTTTTATTTATTTAATTAAAAGAGGGGTTTTCTTTCAATTAAATAAATTAGAAGAATTTTATTTAATTAAATGGGAAGAATTGAATTTAATTAAATAAGAGGAATTTAATTAAAAGAGAGATTAAATCTTTTAATTAAATAAGAGAAATTTTATTTAATTAAAAGAGAGATTAAATCTTTTAATTAAATAAGAGGAATTTCATTTAATTAAAAGAGAGATTAAATCTTTTAATTAAATAAAAATGATAAAACCTTAGGAAATATTGAAATAATTGAATAATTGAATTAATTACAATTTGATCAAGGAAATTGATTTGAATTGAAAATGTTTCAAAACATTGATTCAGAAATTTGATAAAATGATAAAATAATAAATGGGGCCCAAAGTCTAGGCGACCATTTTAGGGTGCATACAGTAGTTTCCTTCAATCAAGTCAGGACTGTTGGATAGAAGGCTTTGGTTCTCTCAAGTTGGATATCTATGTCTACACATTCTCAGATCTTTATTAAGCTCCTATCAACTTTGCACTGACCTTCATTCGATCAAGTTAGGAGTCAGTATTATCAATTCTTGTTCGATTAAGTTTAGAATTGGTATCTTTTAGATCTTTGTTTTATTGACCTTTTTTTGATCAAGTTCAAAGTCAATACTATCAGTCATAGTTCAATCAAGTGCAAGACTGATCTCATCAGATATTTCATTCAATCAAGTGCGAAATTCTCAAACTTTCTGAAGTCAACATCAAACATTCTTTGAATCAATGCACTGCTCACACATCAATTCAAAGAGGGGAAAATTTAACCACTCTAATTTGGTCTACTCTGACCAGAGACCGTATTTTTCCTAAGTGTGATCATACCCCTAATTATGTCAAAACAATTCTTCAATTAATTGGCATAATTCATCTAAATCAAATTTAATTTCCCAAAAAATCAAAGTGATCTTATCTCTAATTTACATTAATTGCATTAGCCAATTAAATCAAATCAAATCAAATCAATTAAATCAAAACAATTAAATACATGGCTAAGGTAATTAATTAAATAAAACCCCCTAATTACAACTCCTCACTTGCAAAATGGAAATTCAATCCATTAGCCAATGAGAGTTAAATCACTTGGATCACCTCACATGGATCACCAAAGATTCAATCTCCACCTCTCCTCACCATTCAATCTTGACCTCTCATTCCTCAAATTCTTCTATAAAAGGAATAAATTTTGAGCTCATTGGGCCCCTAATCTTAGAATTTTGAAAGCACTCTTATGTTGCCCATAATATTAGAATTTCAGTTACATCCTTATGCTGCTCTAAATTTGTAGAATTCTTAATGCATTTTGTTGATAGTAATTACATAATCTCATTTGAAGCACTTAAAATGAACTTTGATTGAACATTTAGCTTGCATTCTATAAATCTTCCATTCTAATCATGAATATGTCACTGATTTATGCATAATCTGAGGGCAAATTATAGAATATTACATACTCTTCTTAGATAGGGAGAAATATGTCAATTTTAGTGATGTATATGTGCTTTTCCTTTGTTATTTCATGTTTGTTTCACTAATGCAATGACATATTGAAGTGTTGTGTTGCAGCTTATAGGTCCACAAAATACACACACACCTCTAGCTACAAGTCTAGCTTTAAACTTACTAATTTCATTATTGGCATTTAATTTTGTTTTGTGTAACCATCTGCATGAAACCAAATTCCTACCATGAGGTAAACTAACTAAATCCCAAGTGTTACTAGAAATCAAAGTATCATATTCTTCTTTCATAGCCCTTTTCCAATGAGGTTGTATTTTAGCTTGTTCAAATGTTTGAGGATCAGTAGTATGCATAATAGAAGACATCAAAACGTAATTGAAATAATTAATTCTCCTAGGTTTAAGTCTACACATTCTAGTAATGTAATCATAACTTTAATAAAGTAAATTTATAAACCAAATAGGATTTCTCTTAGAAGTAATTGACTCATCACTAGATGAAGAATCATTAGGAGTAGAGTTGGTTTTATCATCATCACTATCACTAGAAGGAATATAAATAGATTCATTAGGAGTAGGGTTTAGAGAAGGAGGTTGGCCCTCAAAAACCACAACTTTACTTCTACTAAACTTTGTATCTTTAACTTTAGATCAATCATGAACTCCATTTTCTGCAATACGCACATCTCTTGCAACTTGAACTTTGTTAGTAGAAGGATTATAAAATCTGTACCATTTAGTGTCTTCATCATACCCAACAAATATATAAGATGAAGATTTAGCATCTAATTTATGCCTCTTTTGTTTAGGGGTCTGAACATAAGCAATTGAACCAAACATCCTTAAATTTTCCAAATTGGCCTTCCTACCAGACCAAGCTTCTTTAGGAGTTTTATCCTTTAAAGCTTTAGTAGGAGTCCTATTAATGAGATAAGTAGCACAATACATAGATTCATCCCAAAAATTATAATCTATATTCTTAGATTGCAATAAACATCTAGCCATCTCCACAAGAGTTCTATGATTCATTTCTACCACACCATTTTGTTGTGGTGTATAAGAACTGGTAGGCTCATGTTTTATGAAAAAATATTTCAAGTATGATTGAAAAGAATTATTAACATTATCCTTCCCATTGTCATTTCTAAGAATTTTGATTTTAATACCAAACTAACTTTCAACAAACATATGAAATTCAGAAAATATATCAAGAACTTGATCTTTACTATGCAAGAAAAAGATCCAAGTCCTACATGAAAAATCATCCACAAAAGTAAGTGCATACCTTGATCCTTGGATGCAGTTATCTCCACGGGTCCCAATAGGTCACTATATATGAGGTGCAACTTATTATGTTCCCTCCAAGGTTGACCATGTGGGAATGATTCCCTATGCATCTAACCACTCATGCAAACAGTGCATACAATTTTGGAAGGAATAATAGTAGGCAATCCATCAACCATATTTTATTTTTGAATCAAAGAGATATAATCATAATTTAAATGGCCAATCCTTTCATACCACACATCAAAATAAATATTACCATGCAATTGTTGGAGATTTACTTCTGGCAGTTAGTTGATTGTATGTTTTTCATTGATGACAACATATAATATACAACAGTGTTCTGTATGTACTTATCAGAATGATGTTATCAATCCTAGCATGGTTATATTCATGTTGTAGACATGTTGGTTATGTTTTGTTCATACACGCAGACTCATATATGAAGTTTCAGTTGTGTTGTGTAATTTTGTTAGTGGCAGTGACAGTTTCTGGAGGTTGTTTGTACAGAGCCGATGTATTGCATTGGTTCTTGAGTTGTGCCTATCTTTGTCATATGTGTGTGTACATTCAAGATTAGTTATGAGTTGAAGATAGTTATCTAAAGGCGCCAAACATGTTTCAACAAGATTGCAAAGTTAGAGTTAATTTGGTGAGGTCGACTTTGTGAAGCATCGCATCTATTCAGTTTATATTGCGCTGTTGTAATTATGCTTGTGTGGTTAGTCAAGCTGACAAGGATGTTATGAAGAGTTGCTTAATAGGTCCCATGATCTCATAATTTGAGGAAGATACTTATAGTAGTTCGTTTGTGGAATGCAAAGTGTGAATGAGAAGACAAGAGACATAAAAAGTACAAAGCATAATATCAGTTGTGTTTCATTCATCAAGGATCTATGTGAAGAAGTAGTGGAAGATTACAATACATTGGAACTGATCAAGACAATAGGTCTACTCTATAGTTCATCATCAGATATAGTGCATATCTATTCTACAGAAGGTTGTAGCCTTCACCATTGAAGCAGTGAGATTTTGGACAGTGAGTCCTCACCCCTAATAGGGCTATTTGTAAAAGACTCCTAACAGGGTCAGACCCTTAACCAGGTCACTATACTTATTGCATTGTAAAGAACAAGTCCTAACAGGGTTGCAAGATCTTCTAACATGGATTATTATAAACAAGTATAGTTAATTGTGGGTGTTAATTCCCACCAGGGTTTTTACCATTTGGTTTCCCCGTAACCAAATTGTGGTGTTGTCAATTGTGTTATCTGAATGTGCATTTACTTTATTATATTCTGGAGTTAATAAAAGAAAAGAATTAAATTAGCAGATAATTGATTCACCCCCCCTTCTCAATTATCCATTGGGACTATTCTAACAATTGGTATTAGAGTTGAGTGCCCTGGAGAAGAATCCTAATAGATTAAGGTAGATCAGATGGCATACTTCAAAAAAGAGAGTCCTAAGTTTGATGGAGAAAATTATCTGGATTGGAAGAACAAAATGATAACACATTTATAGTGTGTTGGTTTTGACATCTTCAAGATAGCCACACAAGAATTTGTTATTCCCTCTCTAAAAGACCTCTCAATAGATGATGCTACTAGAAAACAAAAGGATACATTCACAGCTAATGCAGTTGCCAAAGAAGCCCTTATAAGTGCACTATCTGATAGTGAATTCTCTAAGATCAAGAAGCTAGACAAAGCATACACAATATGGAAGCATTTAGAAGACATATTTGAAGGAGATATCCAAGAAAAGAATGTGCACAGGAAGACATGGAAAAATAAATATAACAACCTTGAGATGTTACCTGAAGAGAACATTAGAGCCTACAATCAGTGGATAAATGAAGCAGTTTCTGGAATCAGAAACGATGGTGGAGAAATATCAGAAGAAGACATAATGGACAAGCTGATGACAACTTTAACATCAGACTATGAGAGCAAGATCAATATTATAGATGAAACCATGCAATTTTCATAAGACTTCAACAGAGAGACTTTGATCAGTAAAATCTCTACATTTGAGATATCAAGATTGAAGACTGAACCCAAAAGTGAAACAGCTTTCAAAGCCTTGGTCCATGGTAAGAAACCTTTACACATCTCTAGCAATAATGAGAAAGAAGAAGTTGATGAAGAACTAGAAGAAATCATTGACATGATTGCCAAAAGAGAAAAGAAAGGCAAAGGAAAGTACGAAGGACAGTTTCCATTCAAATTTTTTTCATGCAACAAGATCGGCCACTTTGAATCCAAGTGTCCTACAAGAGTAAAGAAATTCAGATTTGATTATACACTGAAATATAGAAAGGAATACTATCGTGCTGAAGAAGGTGTAATTGATGAATATTTAGGAGAAGATGAAATTGGATTCATTGCCCTTAAAGACATGGAAAAATTACTTGAGGAAATGGACATTGAAGATGAAAAGGAAGCACATGAGTTACCCCTAATTTCCAAAGCAGACATCAGAACTGATTAGATCATTAACATCGGATGCTCTCACCACATGACAGATGATAAAGACAGATTTGTTCATCCATACAAGTACAAAGGTGGTATGGTTAGTGTTATCCTAATTTTCAGCATTGCATCAAAGTAACCACAAATAGGAAAAAATTGCATTTTTTGAAGAGTCCCATTAATATTATCCTTCAAATATTATTAATAACCATTCTATCACTACATTCATTTTTAGAAGTTATTATTTGTACTCTAAGAGTTGATCACATTCAAGAATTTCTAAATTATAATTGATCAATTACATTGTGCATTCAAACTGAATGTATGGTACAAGTGTTGTTTCATCTTTCTTTTCATTTCAATAATAGTACATTGTAGAATAGAAGGCATAATTGAAAGTATGGAGTAAGGGTCCCATGCATTTCCTTGTGGTTGGATTCTGCATCTACATTTAGGTCTCCATGGTTCTTGGTTGGTTTCTACATCTGCATTTAGGTCTCTTAGGGTTTACTTGCAGCAGGAGAAGAAAGTGGGGTGTTAGATCTAGTTGGATCTAAGAAATACATGCAACAAAAATATCATACAATCAGTTCATCTAAAGCTGCATATCAATCTAATGAAATCAATGTAACAAGAAAAAATTTATTCAAAGTATCTAAAAAATAGTATTAAAGGTACTTGTTCCAAACATGAAACCTTTTACTATTTATGATCACGTTGATATATGTTATTCTTTTCTATCAAATTAGATATCTGAACAAACTTAGCATATCATCTAAGAAACTTGTTTTCAAAATTTGGTTAACCTACTAGTTCAACAAATGATACAAACCAACCAACACTCATGAGTGAATTTCATCTTAGCATACATTCACTCACAAATGTTAATTGATGCATATTATCTGATGACCTAATAAATTAAACAGTGTTTTGTGTGCAAATGGGCAAATGTGTATGACTGAATGTAGGGAGTAGGGAAAATAATGCAGTGGATGTCACGAGCCCGTGCTCGAACTTCACATAAGTCATTACATGAAAAAGGGGATTGTTTACATCTCAGGAGGTTACTACTTACATGTATAAGAAGGATAAGATGTAGACACATGAAGGAGTTCAAAATATGCTATAGGAGGCACGTGAACAAAGAAATGTGGAGAAATGTAGAATTGAAAGAATCTGAAGTCCACTACTTTCATGAAAAGAAGAGAGTTTGAGAAATGTTGTTACAGTAAGTACATCTTCATCTTTTAGACGACAGTTAAAGGTTCACTTTTGAATATCAAGATTGAAAAAAACACTTGTCTGATGATCGAGCATATTTTCTATGACATAATGATGCTGTTATGTTCATGTTAAAAAGCTGAATTTTCAAAAGAAATGATGTATAGCAAGAAATGTGAAAGCTACAAGTAAAGGACATATATTAACAATCTCAAATCAGCATGGGTTTACACATATAGAAGACAAGCATGAATGAACAGAACATCATAAAATATCCAGAAGGTTCATCAGATGATTTCATGTTTAATGGTTCTAAAAAATGCAGTTTCATACCTTCAAGCAAAGTTTCAACAGAAAGTGTCTTTATGCAGAAATACATTTCATACAGTTGTTTTAAGAAAAGATGGTCATTCATGATAATAGTGCAGGGTTTTTTCAGACAGTGGATGTTCGGCTCAAACAGGAAAGCAATTTTTTATGCTTATTACAATTTTGTATTCTATGACAGCAAGAGGAATGTCTTTTAAAGCATTTAACATTCATGGAACCCATGTTTTACTGCAAAGTCTAGGCAAGCATAAAAAACAAAGTCAATGATAGATGCATCTTTAAAAGCATGTGGGTATAATAGCAAAGTTCAACATTAAGTAGTGCTACAGTGATGGGCTCGACAGCAAGAAAAAAACCAATTCGAAAACCATTTAAATGTATTTGACAACAGTTGACATCTAGTAGACCATAATATTAGCAGTGATTGTCAACCACAACAGTGCATCACTATTTTTGTTTTGAAATTCAAAAAGCTGTAAGCAAAATAATGATGATTACTTATCTATGGAAAAACCCCAAGATGCATTTGAGTATGAGGACTGATAAATGAAGCCAAAAGGACAGCAAGTTTCTATTTAAATCAGCAAAATGGGTTCCTGTTGTTTGAATCTGTATATGTTGACAGTAAAGGGGAGGGAAAAATCAGAAAAAGAGAAAATATACCCAAGCCGCCCAAAAAATAAAAGACGACAAAGAAAATGAACTTATCTGTGTATGCAATGTGGTTTTTGCCTTGTCATTTTACTTTCAGTCATGGTTTTAATCAGCTTGCAAAAAAAAACATGAAGCTTATGACTGAAAGATGTCATATCTTAAAACCGAATGTTTCTACCACATCTTTCAGTCATAAGCTACATTTTTGCTGAAGAGAACCCACATGGTGGTCGAGGTGATTCAGTCATAGCTTGGTCTGTTGCCTGTGTGTCTGAAGGAAGAAGCCAAAAGACAACCCACAACATTCAAAGGACAAATAATAGAGGCCATGGTATTTCTTCCAGTCTTATGATACACTACGAACTGGGGATGAGTTTGAAACTGTGGAAGAGATATCCTCAGTTCAGAACCAAGTTTTATGGTAACTCAAACACCTCTCCCATAGTTCAAAATCACTCCCAGACTTGCAGTGGTGTTGCTCCATGTTACACTACGAACTAGGGATGAGTTTAAAACTATTATTGAGATATCCCCATTTCAAAGCTGAGTTTTATGGGCTCGACACCTCAGCCACAGTTCAAAATCATTCCAAATTTGTAGTGGTGGCCACAAGTGAGAGGTGTTCTACTTCAAAGTTTCATTCATATACAACAGTGAAGGCCGAGCTTCATGGGTAACTCAAATAATCATGGCTTCATTCATTCAAAGCCCGTGATAGTGGTCAAACTAAAACTTCAAAACCCGAGTTACAAATAAATTTGCAGCGCCATTTATATTGGCTTAAAGACACTACATCACCAAGTGTTCCAGTATTATCAAGACTGGAGTCGACTCACTGTGAAGCCCAAGCTCAAGCAAAAGAAGACCAAATTCGGTGGCCTTTATTGAGGAAAAATACAATAGAAAGATGCTATGTGTTACAGTGAACATAAAAATACATCTTTTCTTCCTCCTAAAGCTCATGAAACTGGAGTTTCTCCACAAAACAAAGGTGGATACATTGCAGAGATCATGGTTTCCAGATTCAACATGGTGGCGCCACAGAGAAAAAACCCTAACTCACAAATAAAATTGATGAAAATGTATTGTGTTTTACTCATATTTGAAATCCAGTGTCAGATGGAGTAAATGCAGTTGCAGTTCCTAGTGCATCGACATTCCCTCCATATTGCCACAATGGTACCTTTAGTGCCACGAAGTCTCAAAACTGTCCCTTCCAACTGAGATATTCAAGTCGATTACAAACCATGGTGACCAAACAAACTACAACTACATCAACTACAGTGGTATGGTGTTGGCAGAGTTGGGATTAACTATGATGCCGAGTTGATAAGGGTTTCATCCCTTTGAAGTTAGGTTTTTGGGTTTTCAAATAAGGTTGTAATGCATTTAGGATTCGAATGTCATGTATTCGAATAGGTAAAAGTTGATAAAGTATGTAATGAGATATATTCTTATCTATCAACTTAAGGGTGCAAAACTTACGGTTTTTATTTAGGCTGCTAATTTGACCCTATAGTTTAGGAGATCTATATCATGGAGGGTTTTTTGGGGGAAATTTTTTGAAAAGCCATGTTGGCTATTTAGTGGAGGATTCACTTCATGTTTATGGGGTCAATATTGTGGAGAGAAGGGCTTTAGTGAATTTCTATTTCCTATACCTGTTTATTTATACTTTTGTATCCATTGTGAGTTCATGCTTATGATTTCAATTTTGTGCAAGAGGATGCATTTATTCCTTGCCATTATTCTGAAATTCATACATGTAATTGCATACAAATTTTGAGAAGAATATAGTTGCCCCACTTTTCATACATTTGTGATCATTTGTTCAAATCCTTTTCAATTTTTTGCATTCAAGTGTAATTCATCTGCAATATGGATTAGTGGATTGTATCATTCTCTATTCTAGATTCCAGAAAATGAGCCTTTTGCAGAATTTGCATGTTGTTAATAGTAAGATTACTACTTGTGGTTAAACCCTAGTTGTGGCCTTCTAATTAGCCTATGTATTGGATAATGAATGAAAGTGCAGAGATCACTAGGGTATGTTAAGTGAGTGTCATTTTGAAGCTTTAATAGATCTGAATCTACTTGGTGTATCACCTTTTCAAATTTTATTCATGCAATTTTAGTTTTGAATCTTTCTCCCTTTTCCTGATTTAGTTTTCAATCAGGAGGTGATATTCCGTACCAAATAGGAACCGGCCTAGAATCTGAAGACTCTTCCTCATCCATAGTTCACCCACAGCTAGGGGAAGTTTCCATTGTTAGATAGAATTTCCATAAATCCTTAATGCCTGATTTAGGGTGACAATTCTAAGCCTGAATAGGTTTTAGCATGCTCGGTGGGACTTCAAACTGCTTCTCAGTTCTAAGCTGTTAGTTCTCTGGTTGTTTTAAATTTTAGTTTTCAGCTCTTAGTGTGGATTTTAATGAGTAGCACTCTGACAAGATCAAACAAGGAAGGATTTGTGTACCAAGAGTTAAAGTCATGCAAAAGGGAAGGAAGATCATCCAGAGGTGGAAGAGCATCACAAAATCCAAGAGGTACTCTGTTGAATTCAAATTTCTCTTCATTTGATAACCCCATTTTTGAAGATCAAGCAATAAATTTAGAGGAACTTGAGGTTATTATTAAAGAAATCAATCTTCCTGAAGATCTAAGTGTCCCTACTCATTGCAGGTCAGAATTTCCAAGTGTTGAGAATTTGTTTATAGATAACTCTGTCTTTGGGGCTTCTACAAGTGTTACTGCAGTGAATCCACAAAATTTGAAGACTTACCAAAGGAAGGCAGATCATCATACTCAAGCTATTGTTGTGACTACTATTTAGCAACAAGTACCACCAGCTGCAGGAATAGAAAGAAATCTGCCATTTGTCCCTTTTGATCAAGGTTGTCCTCTCCAAATTGCAAATCACAACAATATACCCTTGGCTGCCTTGAAATGTTTGCCATCATTCATCAGAGAAGGTCAAGTGACAGCTATTGAACACATCAAAGATATTGCATCTCTGTACAATGTCCACCATGTCACAGAGGAAGATATGGCTATGAAGCTTCTGGCTGCATCACTTAAAGGTAAAGCTCTTGACTGGTTCATAAATCTTCCAGTAAATTCTATTGCTACATGGGATGTTTTTGGGGAAAGGCTTTCCATGTTTTTTGAGGATAAATCTGACAATCTATCTCTGGTAGAAAAAATAACTACCATTAAAAGGGCTCTACAGGAGGAACTAAGTGATTTTAATCTCAGATTTCATAAAACTTGGAATAGGATCCCTACCACGGTAAGACCCTCTATCGAGTATGCATTTTTGTACTTTCTTAAAAGCTTGAATAGTGATATTTCAGTAATGATCCAGTCAATGGGAGGGAATTCTTTACCTCAAGCTTTTGAGATTGCAATAAGGGAAGAAAATAGTCTCATTCAGGTAGGAAAGATAGCTCCTAGGCCACCCATGCCTTATTTTCCCAACATCCAATCCAATATGCCACTAGTTGTCCCTTCTCTAGCCTCATTGCCATCTTACAAAAGTGAGGAAATTATGCCTATTGTTCCTCCTAGTGAATTGCAAAGCATAAAAAATAGTCAACAAAAGATTGAGAGCTTGCTACAAAATTTTGGGAACAAAATAGTAAACCTAAAAAGATAGCAAAGTCATCCAATAGCCCATACCCAAGGTCAATTTTCCAGCTCTTCATCTCAGCAGCCTAATCAGCCCAGTTATCAAAGCAGCAAGCAACAGTATCAGGGAAATAGTAATACAAATAGGCAAAACTAGAATCAAAGGCCTTATAGGCCTTATAATCCAACACCTCTCAATGCTGTTAGGGATGTTGTTCCTAGCCAAAACAACCTTACTGTAGATTATGAGTGGTGTTATCCTTGTAATGAACAACACAATCAGTCTAAGTTTACTAATGGAGTGCTCAATAAAGCCTTAATGGTCCAAAGTGTAATAGATTCATAGCCTACTGTATCCACTGAAAAGGCTCAGCCACACTGTGATACAACTACTCCTAACATTGCATTCCTCAATTGGCAAGAGGAAGAGTTCTGTGGAGTGAATGATGATTCATCCATATCAGCAAACACAAGAGCCAAGAAGAGAGCTCTAGAATCAAAGCAGTCGGCTCCTAGGATTGCTGCTACAAATCAATCAGCAACCATCCCACCAATTTCAATCCTAAAAGGGAGCTCTTCTCATGCCAACAGAGAAACATAGTATCAGAAATAGCTAGATTAGAGTATTAGTAAGTCTCCTTAGAAGGTACAATTTGTTGTTCCTTATAAAATTGTTGATGATATGAAAAAGATGAGTGTTTCAATTTCCATGTGGGATTCATTAGCTATTCCAGGGAAAACTAATTTGTTAAAAGAGGAGCTGTCAAAAGGTACAACAATGCCACATCAAGCTATAAATCATCCTTCAAGAGTAGTCATGGCCAATTCAGAGCCTTCTAAAGTGCATGATGAAGTAATTAGAGAAGAAAAGAAGATTGGTAAGATGTAGTAGTCAGAAGTACAAGTAAGTAAAAAGGCTACAGATTTAAATCAATCAGCAATACCAATTGAAAGAAAGCCAGCAAATATGCAGAAAATGATAGAAAAGGAAGCTAAGAAATATGCAAATATTAAGCCTCCCCCCTTCTATGTTTCTTTGATTATTGGGAACAAATTGGTGCATAATTGCATAGTAGATAGTGGTGCAACTAGCACTGTCATGCCAAAGAGCATAGCTGATGTATTGGATTTAAAATATGAGCCTCTTGAGAAAGGAGTTGTCCAACTTGATGGTTCTTCAATTAAAACTATTGGGGTTGTTAAAAATGCAAGTTTAACCTTGCACTCATGCCCAAACTTCTCCATTTCTTGGGATATTTTTGTCATAGATCTACCACCTTATTTTGCTCTATGTTTATTAAGAGACTTCACAGCCAAGATAGATGGATATTTCTCATCAGATTGGTCTCACCTATATTTTAGAACTAGATATGGTGATAAGGTGACCATAAAATCAAAATTATGGGCCAAATACCATATAGAGCCTTATAATCCTAGCCCCATCAATGCAAGTTGTGTGATTATGGATCCAGATGAAATCAATGAGACTTCATCTTACAACACACAAACTAAAGGATATCCTAATTTTGTCCTAGATGAATGGGCAGCTAGAAGTGATCAAGATATTGATGTGTTTGATGTTGGTTTCTGTAATTATGTAATGTTAGAATCTGATTCAATTGTTCCTAATCTGGTTAAAGATCAATGTCCTGAATCTGAATTATCTAATCAGCTATGGGATCTATATTTTGATGGATCAAAGAATAAAGATGGTATGGGTGTAGGAGTTATGTTGGTATCACCTCATGGTGATAAATTTTATGCTGCTTACAAGTTATCTTTTCCATGTTCTAATAATATAGCAGAATATGGGAGCTTGATCCAGGGCTTGGAGTGGGCTAGGAAAAGGGGAATCAAATGTTTAAAGGCATTTGGAGACAATGAGCTGATAGTAAAGCGGGTGAGAGGAATTAATACTATTAAGAATGATCTCTTAAAGCTGTATAAATCAAGAGTGTCTGATATTTTGAAAGATTTTGATGCTTTCAATCTTATTTCCATACCTAGAAGGAAGAATATGCATGATAACAGATTGGCTGGTATTGGTGCACATGCTACAATTACAAAAAATAAAGGACTGATTTCAAACCAGTCACATGTTAAAATTGTTGCAAGGCCATCTATTCTAAATAATGATGCTAATTGGCAAGTTTTCAATACTGATGAACACATCTTAAGTTTTATGACAAAAAATGAAAGGGTTTTAGCCCCTAAAGGTGATAAAGATGATCATCAAATGGAGAATCAAGTGATCCAGCTAAAGAGTAACAAGCTTCCGAGGGGATTGGTAATCAAGTGGTCAGCCTGGAATCAGCCTTCAACTCAGATGATCAATTCAGGAAAAGTAAAACCAGTTTACTGGTTAAAGAAGATCATTATGAGGAGGTGGAGATCTTTAGAAACAAATATCTAAAGGTTGGTAAAATAAACTCTCCCAGAGAAAAAGAATTTTTTATTAATCTTTTCAGATAATATAGCGATGTATTTGCTTGGGATTATGCTGATTTAAAAGGGTTTGATCCTCAACTGACTCAACATACTATAGAGTTAGAACCAAATGCAAAACCAATCAGGCAAAGGAAAAGGCCCATAAACCCCAAATTAGAACCTTTAATGCTGAAAGAACTAAGAAATCTCTTAGATGGAGGCATAGTATTCCCAGTAAAGCATACATCATGGGTTTCCAATCTAGTTCTAGTAAGAAAGAAAAATGGAGAGATAAGACTTTGTGTAGATTTTAGAGACCTGAATAGGGAATCTCTGAAGGATAGACATCCTCTTCCTTCCATGGAACATATCCTTCAATATGTTTCAGGTTCTGAAAGATTCTCACTCTTGGATGGATATTCTGGTTATAACCAGATTTTGGTTAAAGAATCTGATTAATTCAAAATAGCCTTTACCACTAAATGGGGTACAATGGCTTACAAAATAATGTCATTTGGTCTGTCAAATGCAGGGGCTACTTTTTAGAAAGCAATGGACATGGCTTTCAAAAATTTGATGTATAAATTTGTTCTAGTATATCTGGATGATGTTACCATTTACAACAAAATTGCAAACCAGCACATAGATCATTTGAAACAAATATTACAGAGATGTAGAGATTTTGGAATCTCGCTTAACCCAAAAAAGTATATTTTTGCAGTACATGAAAGCAAACTCTTGGGGTACCAAGTGTCTAAAGGAGGTACAACAATAGAACCTAAAAGGATTCATGCAATTCTTAAATTATCACTGCCAAAACATAAAAAGGGATTGCAAAGTTTTATTGGTAGGATAAATTTTGTTAGGAGCTTTATTCCTAATATTGCAAATTTATTGAAACCTTTGACTTCTATGTTAAAAAAGAATGTGCCTTTCAGCTGGACTACTGAGGGAAAGGAGAGTTTTGAGCAAATTAAACATGCATTGTCTTCACCCCCTAGTTTGGCTAATCCTAACTTCTCCAAGGATTTTTTTTTATATGCTTATGGTGGTATTGACACAGTTTCAGCAATGTTGGTGCAAAGAATGAGGAAGGACAGGAGCAGCCAGTAGCCTTTTTCAGTAAAGGTATGAATAATTATGAGGAAAAATACAGTTTTGTAGAAAAGCATGTACTAGCTATTATAAAATCCTTAAAGAAGTTTAAACATATGGTTGCTGGGAACAAAATACATCTGATGATTGCACACCCTAGCATTAAAGAATTTAGGTTAAATAAAGATGTAAGTGAAAAAAGGGCAGAGTGGATAACTAAAGTCATGGAATATGATGTACAAATCCATGTGACCAAGCTGGTTAGAGGTAAAGGCTTATGTGCTTAGTTGGAAGAAGGAGAAAATTAGGTTAATCCCACTGAAGAGGCCATCTCACCCCAAGGTGATCCTATACTAGTTAATGATTCAGCATCCTGGTTGTCAGATATGACTAGATTCCTGCAAACTAGCCAATGTCCAATAAATCTTGATAGGGCCAAAAGAAGGTACTTCAGGCTTCAATATATTCTTTATGTGCTAATTGATAACATTTTGTATAGGAAAGATCTTGCTGGTATGCTTCTTAGATGTATAGATTATATTGATCAAAATAATATTTTATCTGAATTTCATGATGGATCTTGTGAGGGCATTTCAGCCCCAAAACTACAGCATGGAAAATTATGAGAGCTGACTATTATTGGCCAGATTTATTTAAAGATGCTCATTCATGGGCAAGAAGATGCCAAAATTGTGCTATGTTTGCAGGAAAACAAATGTTGGTAGCATTTCCTCTGAAACCAATCATTGTTGATCAGCCATTCAACAAGTGGGGAGTGGACTTTATTGGCCCAATAAACCCTAATTCTAGTGTAGGTCATAAATGGATCTTGACTACTACAAATTATTTTACTAGGTGGACTGAGGCCATTGCACTAAAGGAATCTTATGGAAATGTTGTTCTGAATTTCCATGATGATATTATTACAAGGTTTGGAGTTCCTCACTCCATAGTATCAGATAATGCCTTAGCTTTTGTTGGATCATCTATAACCGAATGGGCTGTCAAGAATGGTATTTATTTAAGCACTTCTTATAATTACTATCCATAGGGTAATGGTCTTGCAGAGTCTACAAATAAAAACCTAATCAGGATCATCAAGAAGACCTTGCAAGGAAACAAAAGAGATTGGCATTCTAAGTTGAAGGCAGATTTGTGGTTGGATAGAATTACACCTAAGAAGGTAATTGGGAATTCACCCTATGTTCTTGTTTATGGAAAAGAGGCCCAATTACCCATATCTACAGAATTTCCTACATTACAGCTAGCTAATCAAATGCTTCTTTTTGAAGAAGGTGATTCCCTTGCCTTGAGGTATGTTGATTTATTACAGTTGGAGGAAGAAAGGAATAGGGCCTTTGAAAATATGGAACTAATTCAAGTACAAACTAAGAAGTCTTTTGACAAGAAGGCCACATCTAGGGATTATAAAGAAGGTGATCTAGTACTCAGGTGGGATGTACTAAAAAGCAGGCTAGGGCAGTATGACAAATTTGCTAACTTTTGGGCAGGCCCTTTTGTTATTATAGCCTGTAGAGAAAATAATGCTTATCAGTTGTCTAGAACTGATGGAGAAGTTCTGCAAATTGTAGTTAATGGAATACACCTCAAGCTTTTCTTTGAGGATTAGGTTTTAGTCTAGGTTTCATTTTCAATAAGTGTTGTCCAAGCACATAAGTCTCTAGGTTGCTTAGGTCTTTAGGTTGCATTGGTCTAGGGTAGCTGCATTTTCATTTCAATAATGGTTGCATTCATGGTTTTGGTCTCCTAACTCCATTGCCCAAGGATAAAGGTCTAGGGTTTTGTCTAGCAGGCAGACATCCAATAGAATTCACCAAAACTGTTATCCTAATTTTCAGCATTGCGTCAAAGTAACCACAAATAGGAAAAAATTACATTTTTTGAAGAGTCCCATTAATATTATCCTTCATATATTAGTAATAAACATTCTATCACTACATTCATTTCCAAAAGTTATTATTTGTACTCTAAGAGTTGATCACATTCAAGAATTTCTACATTATAATTGATTAATTACATTGTGCATTCAAACTGAATGTATGGTACAAGTGTTATTTCATCTTTCTTTTCATGTCAATAATAGTACATTGCAGAATAGAAGGAATCATTGAAAGTATGGAGTAAGGGTCCCATGCATTGCCTTGTGGTTGGTTTGTGCATCTACATTTAGGTCTCCATGGTTCCTGGTTGGTTTTTTCATCTTCATTTAGGTCTCTTAGGGTTTACCTACATTAGGAGAAGAAAGTGGGGTGTTAGATCTAGCTGGATCTAAGTAATACATGCAACACAAACATCATACAATCAATTCATCTAAAGCTGCATATCAATCTGATGAAATCAATGTAACAAGAAAACATTCATTCACAGTATCTGAAAAATAGTATTAAAGGGAATTGTTCCAAACGTGAAACCTTTTACTATTTATGATCACTTTGATATATGTTATTATTTTCTATCAAATTAGATATCTGAACAAACTTAGCATATCATCCGAGAAACTTGTTTTCAGAATTTGGTTAACCTACTAGTTCAACAAATGATACAAACCAACCAACACTCATGAGTGAATGTCATCTTAGCATACATTCACTCACAAATGTTAATTGACGCATATTATCTGATGACCTAATAAATTAAACAGTGTTTTGTGTGCAAATGGGTAGATGTGTATGACTGACTGCAAGGAGCAGTTAAAATAATGCAGTGGATGTCATGAGCCCGTGCTTGAAATTCACATAAGTCATTACATGAAAAAGGGGATTGTTTACATCTCAGGAGGTTACTACTCACATGTATAAGAAGGATAAGATGAAGACACATGAAGGAGTTCAAAAGATGCCACAGGAGGCACATGAACAAAGAAATGTGGAGAAATATAGAATTGAAAGAATCTAAAGTCCACTACTTTCATGAAAAGAAGAGAGTTTGAGAAATGTTTTTATAGTAAGTACATCTTCATGCTTTCAGATGACAGTTAAAGGTTTACTATTGAATATCAAGATTGAAAAAAACACATGTCTAATGATCGAGCATATTTTCTATGACCTAATGATGCTATTATGTTCATGTTAAAAAGCTGAATTTTCAAAAGAAATGATGTATAGCAAGAAATGTGAAAGCTACAAGTAAAGGATAGAGATTAACAATCTCAAATCAGCATGGGTTTACACATACAGAAGACAAGCATGAATGAACAGAATATCATAAAATATCCAAAAGGTTCATTAGATGATGTCATGTTTAATGGTTCTAAAAAATGCAGTTTCATACCTTAAGCAAAGTTTCAAAAGAAAGTGTCTTTATGCAGAAATACATTTCATACTGTTATTTTAAGAAAAGATGGTCATTCATGATAACAGTGCAGGGTTGTTTCAGACAGTGGATGTTCGGCTCAAATAGGGAAGCATTTTTTTTATGCTTATTACAATTTTGTTTTCAATGACAGCAAGAGGAATGTCTTTTAAAACATTTAACATTCATGGAACCTGTGTTTTACTGCAAAGTCCAGACAAGCATAAAAAAGAAAGTCAACAATAGATGCATCTTTAAAAGCATGTGGGTATAACAACAAAGTTCAACATTAAGTAGTGCTATAGTGATGGGCTCAACAATAAGAAAAAAACTAGTTTGAAAGCCATTTAAATGTATTTGACAATAGTTGACATCTAGTAGAGCATAATATTAGCAGTGATTGTCGACCACAACAGTGCATCACTATTTTTCTTTTGCGATTCAAAAAGTTGGAAGAAAAATAATTATGATTACTTATCTGTGGAAAAACCCCAAGATGCATTCAAGTATGAGGACTGATAAATGAATCCAAAAGGACAACAAGTTTCTATTTAAATCAGAAAAATGGGTTCCTATTGTTTGAATCTACATATGTTGACAGTAAAGGGGAGGGAAAAATCAGAAAAAGAGAAAATATACCCAAGCCGTCAACAAAATAAAACTGAATGTGATATCTTAAAACCAAATGTTCTACCACATCTTTCAGTCATAAGCTACATTTTTTCTGAAGATAACCCACATGGTGGTTGAGGTGATTCCGTCATAGCTTGGTTTATTGCCTGTGTGTCTGAAGGAGGAAGCCAAAAGACAACCCACAACATTCAAAGGACAAACAGTAGAGGCCGCAGTATTTCTTCCAGTCTTATGATACACTACAAACTGGGGATGAGTCTGAAACTATGGAAGAGATATCCCCAGTTCAGAACCAAGTTTTATGGTAACTCAAACACCTCTGCCATAGTACAAAATCACTCCCAGACTTGTAGTGGTGTTGCTCCATGTTACACTATGAACTGGGAATGATTCTGAAACTATGACTGAGATATCCCCAATTCAAAACTGAGTTTTATGGGCTCGACACTTCAGCCACAATTCAAAATCATTCCAAATTTGCAGTGGTGGCCACAAGTGAGAGATGTTCTACTTCAAATTTTCAGTCATATACAGTAGTGAAGGCCAAGCTTCATGGGTAACTCAAAAAATCATGGCTTCATTCATTCAAATCCCGCGACAGTGGTCAAACTAAAACTTCAAAACTTGAGTTACAAATAAATCTGCAGCGCCATTTATATTGGCTTAAAGACACTAAATCACCGAGTGTTCCAGCATTTATCAAGACTGGAGTCGACTCACTGTGAAGCCCAAGGTCAAGAAAAATAAGACCAAAATCCACGGCCTTTATTGAAGAAAAATACAACAGAAAGATGATATGTGTTATGGTGAACATAAAACTACATCTTTTCTTCCTCCTAAAGCTCATGAAACTGGAGTTTCTCCACAAAATAAAGGTGAATACATTGCAGAGATCATGGTTTCTAGATTCAACATGGCGGCACCACAGAGCATAAACCCTAACTCACAAATGAAATCGATGAAAATGCATTGTGTTTTACTCACATTTGAAATCCACTGTCAGATGGAGTAAATGCAGTTGTAGTTCCCAATGAATCAACATTCCCTCCATATTGCCACAATGGTACCTTTAGTGCCACGAAGTCTCAAAACTGTCCCTTCCAACTAAGATAGTCAAGTCGACTACAAACCATGGTGACCAAACAAACTGCAGTTAGATCAACTAATGTGGTATGGTGTCAGCAGAGTTGGGATTAACTATGATGCCGAGTTGATAAGGGTTTCATCCCTTTGAAGTTAGGTTTTTGGGTTTTCAAATAAGGTTATAATTCATTTAGGATTCGAATGTCGTGTATTTGAATAGGTAAAAGTTGATAAAGTATGTAATGAGATATATTCTTATCTATCAACTTAAGGGTACAAAACTTACGGTTTTGATTTAGGGTGCTAATTTGGCCCTATAGTTTAGGAGATCTATATCATGGAGGGTTTTGGGGGGGACAATTTTTGAAAAGCCATGGTTGCTATTTAGTGGAGGATTTGCTTCATGTTTAGGGGGTCAAGATTGTGGAGAGAAGGGCTTTAGTGAATTTCTATTTCCTATGGTTGTATGTTTATACTTTTGTATCCATTGTGAGTTCATGCTTATGGTTTCAATTATGTGCAAGAGGATGCATGTATTCCTTGCCATTATTTTGAAATTCATACATGTAATTGCATACAAATTTTGAGAATAATATAGTTGCCCCACTTTTCATACATTTGTGATCATTTGTTCAAATCCTTTTCAATTTTCTGCATTCAAGTGTAATTCATCTGCAATATGGATTAGTTGATTGTATCATTCCCTATTATAGATTCTAGAAAACAAGCCTTTTGCAGAATTTGAATGTTGTTAATAGTAAGATTACTACTTGTGGTTAAACCCTAGTTGTGGCCTTCTAATTCGCCTATGTATTGGATAGTGAATCTAAGTGCAGAGATCACTAGGGTATGTTAAGTGAGTGTCAGTTTGAAGCTTTAAGAGATCTGAATCTACTTGGTGTATCACCTTTTCAAATTTTATTCATGCAATTTTAGTTTTGAATCTTTCTCCCTTTTCCCGATTCATTTTTCAATCAGGAGGTGATATTCCTTACCAAATAGGAACTGGCCTAGAATTCGGAGACTCTTCCTCATCCATAGTTCACCCACAACTAGGGGAAGTTTCCATTGTTAGATAGAATTTCCATAAAACCTTAATGCCTCATTTAGGGTGACAATTCTAAGCCTGGACAGTTAGATTTGGAGATAACACTCCCAAACCTATCATAGGCAGAGGATCTATCACCCTGGATGGAAAGAATAAGACAAATGATGTTTTGTATGTTGATGGATTACACCACAATTTACTAAGTGTTGGACAACTACTTGACAAAGGTTATCATTTGGAATTCAAAGACAACAAATGCATCATTAGCAACAAATAAGGAGACATGATTGCATTAAGCTCAAAAACAAAAGGTTATGTTTTTCAGCTCAATTTAGATGTAAGTTGTTTTGTTGCAAAAGTGGATGATAGTTGGTTATGGCACAAGAGACTCTGTCACATCAATTTTGATAATATAATAAAGATAAGCAATGTCAAGGTAGTTAGAGACCTTCCAAGTATTGCAAGACCAGTTGGCACAATGTGCAGGGAATGTGTTATGGGAAAGCATGTAAGGAGCTCTTTCAAAAGCAAGCAGAACTCAGCTGAGAACAAGTTAGACCTAGTGCATATAGATTTATGTGGTCCTACTCAAACTAGATCATACTACGGAGAAAGGTATTTCATTTTGTTTGTTGATGATTTTTCAAGGATGATGTGGGTTGCGTTCTT
>MU224207.1:437929-451353 GCA_018584345.1 Thuja plicata
ATGTAAAGATTGATGAGAAGTTCATGGTTCAAGAGAGGTACTATGAATATGCACCTATGATTGAGGATGAACCCAGGCCTAACAGTAAAGACACTGTTATTGAAGAAATGTTTGATTGCATTGATGTTTCATGTAATGAACCTGAATCAAGCAAAGAAAAATCACAGATTACAGATGAGCATTTCACACCAAAAGTTTCAAAATTCACATCTAGGTATCATTCAAAAGATGATATCATTGGAGATCAGAGCAACAGTGTTTTGACTAGATCTAAAGCAAAAAGTTTAACAATGGATGAAGAGGTATGTTTACTTTCATAGATTGAACCCTTAAATGTTGAAGATGCTTGCAAGGATTCTAATTTGTAGAAAGAAATGGAAGAAGAATTAGATCAAATAATAAAAAATGACACATGGGAATTGGTTCCTAGACCTAGTGACAAAAATGTGATTGGAACAAAGTGGGTATTCAGGAAAAAGATGAATGAAGATGGTATAGTGGTTAGAAACAAAGAAATACTAGTGTGTAAAGGATATGCGTAGAGGGAAGGGATAGATTACACTGACACATTTTCCCCTATGAGCAGATTAGAAGCCATTAACTTATTCTTGGTTTATGCAAAATTCAAAGACTTCAAAGTATATCAAATGGATATCAAATCAGCCTTTCTGAATGGTGACTTGAAGGAAGAAGTCTACATAGAACAACCTGAAGGATTTAATCTATCAAATGAACCAGACATGGTATGCACATTGAAGAAAGCACTCTATGGACTTAAACAGGCCCCAAGAGCTTGGTATGAGAGACTAGATGGTTATCTTACCAAGATTGGATTTGAGAAAGGAGCAGCAAATTGTAACCTATTCATAAGAGAGACACCTGATGGATTATTACTTGTTTCCATATTTGTTGATGACATTATCTTTCAAGGTAAGGACAAGCTTAGTGCAGAATTTGCAAAAGAAATGCAGAATGAATTTGAAATGAGCATGATTGGTCCTATAAAATACCTTTTGGGAATAAATGTAAAGCAGACAGATAAAGGGATATTTATAAATCAGTCCAAATATGTGAAGGAAATACTAAATACTTTCAAGATGGAAGACTGTAAGCCAGTATGCACTCCTATGATAACAGGAAGAAAACTTTCTAAAGAAGATGATTATGTAGCATTTGACATGACATTGTACAAATCTATGATTGGAAAACTTATATACCTTACTCAATCTAGACCATACATATCTAATGCAGTCAGAATTGTTGGAAGATTTGTAGTTGAACCTAAGCAGAATCACCTAACAGAAATCAAGAGAATATTTAGATATCTAAAGGGAACTATAGACTATGGTTTATGGTACCCCAAATGAGAGAATGTACAACTTCATGTGTATACAGATGCAGATTGGGAAGGTTGTATTGATGACAGGAAAATTACTTCTGGAGGAGCAGTATTTCTTGGAGATAGGTTGGTTTCTTGGGTAAGGAAGAAGTAGAATTGTATCTCTCAATCGACAGCAAAAGCTGAATATGTTGCAGCAACATTAAATTGTTCAACAATGGTTTGGATCAAGCAGATGGTTAAAGATTTTGGTATACAGGTTGATTATTGTATTGTTATTCACTGTGATAACACCAGTACTATCAACATGTCCAAGAACCCTATGATGCATGCAAAGACAAAGCACATTGAGATCAAATACCATTTTCTTAGAGAAAAAGTTGCAGATAATGAAGCAAAATTGGACTATGTGAGCATCAAAGAACAGTTGGCAGATATTTTCAAAAAGCCTTTATCAAAAGATACTTTTGAGTATCTCAGGGAGAATTTGGGAGTAATTCCCTCTCCTGATTCTGATTAGATAAAGAAGCAAGAACATCAGTCCATAGTGACTGATGAATGGTTGACTACTCTACTTCTGGAGTAGTAACTGTGCCTAATTATCTATGGCACCCTTTGCCATTGATGTCAAAGGGGGAGTATGTAGTAAGGGGGAGCATATACTCTGGGGGAGTATATAACCATGTAACTTAAAAACACACACAGAGGAGCTACAGTAGTGTAGAGGAATATTTGATAAGGATATTAAGAAGATTGTAAAAAATAAAGAAGACACCATGAGCTAAAGATGTTTTTAATATCATATGTTTCCATCAATGTCAAAGGGGGAGATTGTTAACGATTTACTTCTGGTAGTTAGTTGATTGTATGTTTGTCATTAATGACAACATATAATATACAACAGTGTTCTGTATGTACTTATTAAAATGATTTTATCAAGCCTTGCATGGTTATATTCATGTTTTAGACATGTTGTTTATGTTTTGTTCATACATGCAGACTCAGATATGAAGTTTAAGTTGTGTTGTGTAATTCTGTTAGTGGCAGTGACAGTTTCTGGAGCTTGTCTGTACAAAGTCAACGTATTGCACTGGTTCTTGAGTTGCACCTATCTTTGAGATATGCGTGTGTATATTCAAGATTAGTTATGAGTTGAAGATAGTTATCTAAAGGTGCCAAATGTGTTTCAACAAGATTACAAAGTTAGAGTTAATTTGGTGAGGCCGACTTTGTGAAGCGTCTCGTTTATTTAGTTTATATTGCACGGTTGTAATTATGCTTGCATGGTTAGTCAAGCCAACAAGGATGTTATGAAGAGTTTATTAACAGGTCCCATGATCTCATATATTGAGGAAGATACTTATAGTAGTTCATTTGTGGAATGTTAAGTGTGAATAAGAAGACAAGAGACAGAAAAAGTATAGAGCAGAATATCAGTTGTGTTTCATTCACCAAGGATCTATGTGAAGAAGCAGTGGAAGATTACAATACATTGGAACTGATCAAGACAACAGGTCTACTCTATATTTCATCATTAGATATAGTGCATATATTCTCTATAGAAGGTTTTAGCCTTCACCATTGAAGCAGTGAGCTTTTGGACAGTGAGTCCTCACCCTTAATAGGGCTATTTGTAAAAGACTCCTAACAAGGTCAGACCCTTAACCAGGTCACTATACTTATTGCATTGTAAATAACAAATCCTAAAAGGGTTGCAAGATCTTCTAATAGGAATTATTATAAACAAGTATAGTTCATTGTGGGTGTTAATTCTCACTGGGGTTTTTACCATTTGGTTTCCCTGTAACCAAATTATGGTGTTGTCTATTATGTTATCAGAATGTACATTTACTTTATTATATTCTGGAGTTAATAAAAGAAAATAATTAAATTAGCAGATAACTGAATCAACCCCCCCCTCTCAGTTATCCTTTGGGACTATTCTAACAGCAATGAGTTCCTTGAAGTGGTAAACTCATAAAATTTAAACAAGTTATCATTATTGGAAATCATTGAGAAGATTGTTAGAAATCATTGGAATTATGATAAGTTTTTTCATTGATATCAAATAAGATATCAAAATACCTATCGGATAGATGGAAGAGTTATCAGAATAAGGATGTTAACTATCAGAAGTTGATAACTATCGGTCATAAGGAAAATCACGTAGCAGCTGACAAGAGGAAGAACAGGAAAATGGTTTATGGGAAGATCGAGATTAAGTTTTTAATCAACCCTAAGATCAAAAGTCAGGAATGAAGGATGAGAGAAGGAGATTCAATCATAAGAATCCTAAGGTACAAATCATAAAGAGTGTTTTTGAGAAGAAGTTACAAAGATGAAATTGAGCAGAGAAGTGAATCGAAAGAACAATAGAGAAAAGAACATAGATTTAGAGCATAAGGGATGTGCCAAGCTTTGGAAGGAAGTGTATATAGGTCATTACTATCTTGTGAAGAATCCTAATAGTTTCTATAAGGTACTGTAAATCCCCAAACTGGGTAGTCACTAATAGGACTGATAACTTCATATTGTGTGAGCTTTTTGTAAATCATTTAACAGGGTGAACATCGCACAAGCGGGAGTAAATATATTAGCATATTAGTATTAGTAGGAATGTAGATACACTTAACAATGTATCAATCACTCCTAATTTGGTGAGTCACTCATAATATGACATATTGTAAGCCCTAGTTCGAAAAAAAATTATCTGCAGTGAAGAGTTGTGGGTTTCATCCCCACCATAGTTTTTCCCTCTCACCAAGGGTTTCTGCATAACCAAAATCTATATGTTATGGATATGTGGATCTGATTTTGCATTACGAATATTTATTTTATGTTTAAGTTACATCATATCAGTTATACTGTGGACACTATTGATTAATGTTAGTATTAGTTGATGCTTAATTGATTAAATTTCAAAAGAGGTAGAAGTTTTTTAATACTAATTCATCCCCCTCTCAGTATCTAATCTTTATAATTAACAATTGTTATTAGAGATTATTTATCTAGAAGGAAGTTTAACAACTTTTGAGTAGATATTAGAGTATGGAGAGATATGAGAGAGAGAGAGAGAGAGAGAGTCAAATGGAAGAAGCATTGGATGAAGCCTTGGAACAAGTTGAAGATCTAAAGAAGAAGTTGAGATACTCTTTTGCCAAAAGAAAGGAACTGTCAAAAAAGTTGCAGATAACACTGGATAACATTGAAGAGCTATCGTAAAATAAAACAAACACTAAGGAAGCTGATGTAGCAATTGAAGGATTGATGGAAAGAAACACTTTCCTAGAAGATCATCTAATTGAATCCCAAAAGGAACTTGAAATTCAAGCTATAAGGATGACTGAAGTATTAGAAAAGATGTGAACAACAGAAGATGCACAAAAAGACCTTGAAACTGGAAAATAAAATCTTGAGAAATATATCAGAGGAAAAGATGCTATTATTATGAGGTTACAATAAGAGAACAACACACTGAATGAATTTCTACATGGTACAAATGATGAAAACTAACTGATACTTACTAAGAATGAAAATCTGAGAAAATAAGTTGACACTTTGAAGAACAATCTGAAAGTTGACAAAGAGGTTAATGAAAGACTCACTAAGTTTGACCAAATCATGCAGTTGGTGGATGAAAAATTAGAAAATAAGAGAAGAACAAGAGATAAAACTAGCATAGGTTATATCAGTGACAAAAAAATTGAAATTGGTGAATCATCAATATCGGTAACTGAGAATCAATCACAAGAGCTAAAGGAGCCTATCAGTACACATGGTAAGAAACCTACATGATACAACTATAGAAATTTTGGTCATATATCAAATGTTTGTAGAAGCAGATCCGTCAACATTTCAAGAGGTACACACTTTCGTGGACATTTCTACAATTGTAATAAGTTTGGTCATCAGGCAAAAGAATGCAGATCAAGAGAAAATAGTACAACATCAGAAGGAAGCTTTGTAGGTTACTATTACACATGTAGTCAATATGGACATTAAGATGAACACTATAAAATGAGAAATTTGAGAAGAAACTCAAGACCATGGAGATAAACATGAATGATGTGTTCTGTTTGTCACAAGTACGGTCATATTGCACAAAACTGTTGGCACCGACAAGACAGAAATTTTTGACAAGACATAAATGAAATAACAGAGGAAAAAAAATAGCAAATCAAGATCAGGTGAAGAATGACATGAAGAAAATTTGGGTTGAGAAGGAAGAAAGAAATGAACAAAAAGACAACCCTCCAACCCCAAGTGTGGAGGATTCATCATCAAAATAAGCAAGTAAGTTTTTCTTAGGGGCCTAAAATAAATTGTTTAATCTATTTGTCCCTTTACGAAAGGTTATGATTGAATGTTATATCAGCATGAAAAAGATGTAGTAGAACTCATACTAAATTAGTTAGTATTAGACATTATTGGTTTACCATTTTGAAGATATATAGTTATCGGTAAATTATTTTAGTTATCAGATAGAAGAAATGACTATCGGTAGAAAATTTACCATTGAGAGCATTTATTATCATAATAGCCATTTGGACAATTTTTGGTTGATAAATACATGTCGACACTATTCATTTTCTACCCTACTTTTCTATCAATCGTCTGAGTAGTATCTAAAGATCCTAGAGAAATATATTGCAAAGAATTATTAGTGAGAATTATTGTAGAAGTGATCTAGAGTATTTTCATGCCCTAGCTAGCAGAGTTACAGGAAAGCCCTAACAGAAGTCTTAGTGGACGTTAGAAATTTTCAAGAGTAGTTTGTAGAGGACGGTGGCTGCAAAGACTGAGAATCTAGTAGTCGTTAGTATTAATGATGAGCCAACCCCTAAGTTTAAGTTTCACCCCCTAAAGGAAGCAGATAAATACAACATCAGAGCCTTATCATCATTACCAAAGAGGGTAATGTTGATTGAATATATAAGAACATTTATTCATAGACAAATAGTCAAATTGGGTATGCAGAAATACAAAATATTTACTACGATGAGTTGTGTGACAATAAAGTATTAAAGGATGAGCATAAGCATCTAGAGTTGAAAGGTTTGACACATATGGTATTCATGCCTAAATTTTTCAATGAGAAATGGATTAGATACATTTTGAGCCAAGTACATGATATTTTTTGGTTAGATGGAGACAAGCTAGCCAGGATTTAAAATACCTTATTCATATAGTCATTGGCTTACCGATAGAAGGTAAATAATATACCCTATGAGTCAAAAATATGGAAGAGCTAAGAAAAATAACTGAAACATCTAAGGATGGATGAGAAATGAGAGTCGACAAGGTCATAGACCTCAAAACACAGTTTACAATAATGATTATCAGATACAAATTCTACCAGTCTAGCCGACCGAACAACGCACCAGGTAGTGATGTGTATGCAACCTACGAGATAGCCAAATTAGGGAAGAATTGTGATTTATCAAAAATGGTGTAGAACCAACTATTTTCTAACATGAAATGACTGAAGAAGGATCAGAAATAAGAGGTTAAGTTCATATCATTACTTGTTTTTTATACTTTTATGTTAAAAAATTATTCCCCAGAATAGATGAAGTAAATTGGACTATAGACAGACCAGTTATTTACAAGATAAATGATTATATTGAGAAATTAGGAGATGAATTCAATAAGATCATGTGGGGCTACTTCAAGGAATTTCAAATTAAAATGCAAGAACATCATCACATACCCCCATCGATAGTAGATAAATACAAAAACTCTATTTGTTTTCCAGTAGACACTAACACTTGCAGAATACAGCCAGTGGAACCAAGAACATCTTGGGTCCCAGAATTTGGATATGAAGTTGCATAGATAGATGTAATTTGATGCGTAGATTATATATTGAAGCAACAAAGGATACAAAAATTAATAGATTTGGAACAGATGAGGAAGCCTACAAAAGGATTACATTAGACATCAAGAAACCTATTAGTTGTATCTCCTATTTTTGAGTTTGCCCTATGAAAGTTTGAAGTTTCCTGTCCCTCCTATACTCAAAAAGTTGAAGTCATGGTCGAAAGTGAATATATACCTCTGCATCTAAATATTTTAGCTCATAAGCCTAGTTGAAATTGTGAAAAAACCCTAAGCCCTTAGGTTATTTTTTGATGAAAATGCAAAAAGCCCTAATTTTCTCAAACAAGTTCTATTTTCATGTTACCTTTTCATGACTCTATTTTGAGGATATTTGCATGTGCTAATATTTTAGTCACCTTGTCTCATCAGAAAAAATGAATATCCTATCTAATCTGGAGACTCAACGAAGTGCTTTAGTCGCAGTCTCTTAATGAAACAAAATATACTGAAAGGATTATGAGATTTGGTGCAAACCGTTGATCTCGATTACGATCTAATGGTGGTCATGTAGTCTCCAGATGAAAGTAGAGTTACTGATTTTATCTCACGACTTTGAGTTCTTTCAGTCGCGTTGTCTCCAAATATAAACCCATGGTTATAAGTTAAATTCAAAATTCTCTATTGTGGCCAAGTCTCGGGATGGAATGTGAGTTAAGTGAATGAATAGGAGATTCAGCGACAACCATTCATTTCAGATTCAATCCAATGGCAGTCAGGATGTCTCCTAATAAAATCTGCATTTAGTAAATTATCCAGCGACATGTAGTTCTTTCAGTCGCATTGTCTTTGAATTAAACCTGAGTTGGCGGTCAATTTAAAATAGTGTTGTCGCCTAGTCTCAAAATAAAAGACGAGTTAAGTAAAGGGTTTTGAGACTTGGAGACAACCATCTGATCAAAGTGAGATCTAATGGATAGTGTGAAGTCACTTATAGTATTTGAAAAGTCAAAAATCATTCAGCGATCATGAGACAAGGAATAATATTGAGACACGTAATTAAGTATGATAAAGATAAAGGGTGTGGTCGCATGGTATCTGATTAAAGTTTGATAAAATAAAAACATTTGATGATGATGAGACAAAGTATGTTGTCTCCAGGTCTCGTAATGATTTAGGGTTTACATAAAAGTGTATGAGATTTAGCGGGAACTGTCAGATGTTGTCAAGATAGATCCAATGCTTGTCGAGAAGTTTCCAAAACAAATGGCTAAGTGAATTTTCTTTCAGCGACTAAGAGACAAAGGGAAATAGAGGCTGATATTATCTATATTTTCTAGGTCTTAAGACATTTTAAATTTTGATATAAATATTATGAGACTTAATACCAACCGTCAGATACAGAGGAAAGGATGATCAATGGTAGTCGTGTTGTCTCTAGATGAAAATTACACAGATCAAATAATTAAGTGATTAAGAGACTAAAGTACTTAGTCGCGAGGTCTCAAAATAAAACATGAGTTAAGGTTTTAGTCTGGTGACATAGAGAAACCATGGTTTCCAAGTCTCCAAATGTGATTCAAGGTGAAAGAATGAGTTAAGAAAAGGCTTAGTCACGATGTCTCCATAAAAGGAAAGGTTAAGTTAAAAGATCAGGCAACTTGGAGATAACCATTAATCAAGAGTTTAATCTTATGGCAGTCACTGAGCATCAATAATAAACTGCAATTAGCTAAAGTACCAAGTGACAAGGAGATCATTCGGTCGCTAGGTCGCTAGAAGTAAACCAGAGTTTAACATGGACTTTTCTTCAGTGCCATCATGGATAGTTGCTTCCCAATCAAATTATAGAGATTTTGACAAATGGGAAAGTAGTCGTAATATGATTTAATGTATCCAATTAGATTTTATCTCGATCTCTTTTTGAATTTTATAAGGTTTTTATATACAAAAACACTCATCAAAAATTGATTATCTGGCAGTTTGAATGTCGCAGCTAGAATTGGAAATTGATATCACAGTGCGTGAAACTAATGGTGGAAATGACTGAATTGTTAGTTTCCAGTTTGAAGATACATCTACATTGATTTCTCAATTATAAGTATGCATATCTGTTGTCATTTCATTCTTACCAGCTTCCAAATTTATAGAGCTATGAATTTTCACAAAGAGTTGAATATTTTCTAAAGTGAAATCTCCAGCAACAAAGTAACTCAAAGAAAGTGATTTTCTGGTCTGATAATTTAGTAGAGATTGTGGTTGGCAGTATTTTTAGATTTCAGAATTGAATAATTCAAAGGGTTTTACACTTGGTGGTAAGGGTTTCCAGTGAATAGATTTGTTTCAATATCAGTAAAAGGGGCAGATAGAAACAAACAACCAAAATGAGCAGAGCATTCAGTATAGCTTCCAACAGTGGGAGGAGTGAAGAAATGGAGGACGAAGCAAAGGGTAAGAGGAATTTTTTAGGTGAATTTTTGCAATTTCTGCAAGCATCAACATAGAACAAGAAGTCAAAGGATGATGTCCTAATTGATGACCTAGGATACATTCGAGATGCCAAAACTCCCCGATCATCGGGTTATTCTCTTTTCAGTTATTTCTATAAAAATTTTGATGAAGTTGTACCTGTGTCAAACCCTTGGACATGTGGGTTAGCTAGGTTAATCATACCTGATGTATTCATAGATGCTTATCTTGTACTATCTTTAGCAAACAATTATGATGAGCTTTCTAGAACAATCAAGAAAAGTGATGACACTGTGTTACTAGCTTTAAATATAAATTCATTTATGAAAGCTTTCTATCTTTACTACCTGATGGCGACAGAGATAGACTTGAAGAAACAAGAGGCTAGATATGAGAGACAGGCATGGGGTTGTCCAAAGTCTAGTACATAGACACATTCCTAGGTAGACTAAGAATTATATTGCCCCTATGCCTAGATTAGCTCCTTATGCTTATATGGATCTAAATCATTATATCAAATACATTGCCTTTGCACTCTGTAGAGTAATAGGAAGGGATGGGGGTTCAAAGAGAATCAGTATAGATGTTTTGATGATTACCCTAGACTTGCAGGATATTCATATTAGCACAACCTATGATTATATCTAGTATATAATGAATAAGGTGCATGAGGGGTTTGTGGCTATAAAGAAAAAGGAAAAGGAGCCCAAGTTTTTTACATTACTCTATCTTAATGCATTTAATAATGTATTACAACTACCCTGCTATGAATTTGGATAATTTGAGGCCATAAAGAATGCACCAGGGTTAGCCCAACTGTATTCAGTTTTGGATAAGAGTTTGGAATTACACTGCTAGGGATTGTAACTTTTGTGCATTTGAAAATTAGATAGTTTATCTGTTACTACGGTGCTTAGGGGTGAATAAGACTAAATTGCTAGCAACATTACTACAATTACTAAGGCCTTGTGAATATGTAGACAAGTGTCCTGGAGATCACAACTAGGGTGACTTCTTCTTGGAGAAGAATTTTAACATGATCATAGTGTATGGATGTACACAACCACCACATGTACTCCCATTTCATGTCCCTGCTATAATTGCAGCTATGGAGTTTATTTGGATACTTATGTTGATAGATAAGGAGCATCTGGTTCCTCACAGAAAAGGAACATTCAACCCTAGGAAATTCAAGGTATATCAGTTCACTATTGGCAAAAGAGCCATGGATTTAGTGAATAACTGGCTAAGCCATTACAGGATGGGTGCAGTATTGTATAGGTATGTTGATATAGAGGAATTCATCGCAAACACCAAGAAGTTCCTAACCCCCATTATTCCTTACACTTATGAAAATGAAGAATGCATAGAGGAGGATGCTATTAGAAATATTCTTGAGGATGAGGAAGTGATCTCAAGAGAAAACAAGATCAAAGAATTAATGGACCTAGAAAGATAGGTGAAAAGGGAAGGATTGTCTTTTAAGGGGTTTTTTTCTGATTTGCCTTATTTGAAGAAGATAGAGGGTGTGATTGAATCTCATACTTTCTTGTGTAATCAATTAGAGGAAGCACTTTTAGTACCTGAGAAAGGTCAACTAGAGCACTCTGAATCAGACTATGATGATGACAGTGATGAAGGTTATCCTTCACCTATTGCTCCTCCAGTAAATTAGGCAGATGAAGAAAAACAAGCAGGAGATGAGCATATTATTGTCCTAACAGAGGTCCCAGAAATAGAGGTTACTAATTAACCTCCTCTCAAAAGGCAAAAGGTTGAAATTGGAGAGCTTTCCCAGGCAATAGTCTGTGTGAGAAGAGAGAAGAAAAGGGATAGAATTAGTGCCCTTATTCCTGGAAATAGGCCATATGATCATCTATTGAGAAAGAAGATTAGAAAAGGAAAGAAGTTGCAATAGGATGAAGAGGAGAATGTTGAATTGCCTCTTCAAGCATGCATTGATGAAAGGATCATTCATCAGCAAAAATTCCTAGATGATGATAACTTCATAAAAACCAAGGAATTTAAAGACTTCCTTAGGTGGCATAAGCAATAGGAAGTTAAAAAACAACTTCAGATAGATGGAGGGGAGCCAGTGACAGTAGAAGCCTTACAAGCTATATAGAATTATGATCTTGAAATAGAGGATATTTCTCCAGAGGAAGAAAGAAGAATGGTTAAAGCTAGTGGGATGCTACTTGTTAAGGGTTGGGATTTAGCCTCTGCATTTATTATTGACCAAATAAGGAGGAAACTAGATCTAAAACTACCATTAGAAGTCCAAGTTGGGGAACAGATAAAGGGATTTGGTTTTGATCCAAAATCCCAGGATGTTGCAATATGGAGCCTAGCTCCTAAAGATCAGAAGCCAACCTTAATAAGTATTCAGGAGAATATGGTTGGTAGCTAGATGGTGTGGTCTATGAATAACACTAATGACATGGAAATATCACAAGTGTTATCACATTTTTCTCAATTGAATGTTGCAAAAATAGAGAAAATATCTCAAAGGTATAATACTCTGATAGAAGAGACCAGTGCTCTTGCCAAGGATAGGGAGCTATGTCAAATTAAGATTTATGCTTTGGAGAAAACAATCAGAAAATTAACTCAGCAATTAATAGAGAAACCTCAGTTTGTTCCAGCACCACCAAAAGATATGGCTCATGAAGAGGTCCAAATAGAGTTGACAGGGGACAACACTAAGATAGAGTAACAGATCATAGAGCATAATGAAACAGTCTTAGGGTCATTAATGAAAATCTTCCAGCACATGGTTGATATTTTGAAGGACAAGACTGATCTAATTTTGAGTGCATATAATAAAATCCCTATTTTACATGTTGAGGTTACAAGTCATATTTATGTTTTAAACCCCTATTTTGGAACATGGTCTAATAGAACACAATTGTTTGAAAGGTGTTGGAAAGTGATAATGCAAGCAATTGTTATTTTGTCATTGCTGTCAAACCTTAATTGGTGAGACTATTGTTATCTGTTTGAGTACCATAGCTATTGTTGATGAAGAATATTTAACAAGAAGACCAAGTGAATGGTTGAGTTAAGGCAAATAAAAGGGTACTTGATCAGTTGGCACTCTAGCAAAGTAATTTGTTGTTTATCTTTCAAAAATAGTTTTTATGGCTATTTTGTGCCGAGCAAGTTTGGTTTGTGCCGAGCAAAGTTGCTTGTGCCAAGTAAAGTTTCTTGTGACGAGCAAAAATTTGCTCAATGCCGAGCACCATTGAAATTGCTGAGTGGAAACAGTGATGTTGGCTGACTTACATTAATTGGATTAATGATGAGATTTGAGATCTCTGGCTAACTTAGTTGATTTTATTGGGATATGTAATGTTAATTAAAGATTGATCCACATTATTTAATGTATCGATAATCATAATTAATGCATCGTTTCAAGATTTAATTAGAGACTACTTTGGAGAAGTAAATGTAATGCAAAGATGGAATGATCCATTGGATCTGACCTAACCTAAGATCTATGATCTTGTTTAAGTGGCAAAATATTTATCTGACCTAGATAGAGAGGTATATGATAACCTCAAGGGGTTATTCATTGTGTGTGGATGAATGTATGTGTATGCAAAAGGTTTGCATAGTTGATTTACTGTTTTTCATGATCTAGCAGAGAAGGAAAAAAAAAGGCAGAGGCAGAAAGTTGCATGTGTGATTGCTTGACAAATTTCCAAGAAAATCAGAAGATTGAAATGAAAATGCAGGATATCTAGTAAGTTAAAATCAGAGCTGTAATTGGATCTGAATTGCAAAGTAAGTTGTATGT
>MU224207.1:467357-516435 GCA_018584345.1 Thuja plicata
GGGTCTGAGAGCAGCCCTAAGAGACTCAAAGGTGAGTCTAGGGAGTCCTGAATTGAATAGGATTCCTGGTGAGATTTCTAGAAAAGAGTAGGAGTCTCAGAGAGCAAGGTGACCTCCCCATCAGATTTACAATCCAATATTTTCAAATTACTTAATAATATATACTACAAAACAAATAATTCCATTCAAGTGATGAAGGTTGAAAATCAAAAGGAAGAAGGATGAAAATCCTTATCTCATTGGTTCATGTTATCAAGACCATAGCCTGGCTTATAGTACTCTATTTTAAATTAATCATTGCAATCTCCAAGGTATTTTATAAGTTGTTACAGTGAGGTCAGAAGTAATAAACTAGAGAATGAACTAGTCCACTAAATATATTGACTAAAGAATCAATAATCTTTCATAGGTAATACCTGCTTGAGTCTATGGAGCTCAAAAAAGAAGGAGGTGATAATAGCTATCCCCAGTATTATCAAATACCTCATCAATTAGCCTTTCTCTTGCATAAAAGGGAGTTTGCACTCAAGTATATAATTATACTATCATTTTAGGGTTGTGCTGGAAGAAAAAGAGCTAACAAATTGGTGAATCCACTGGGGATGACATTGTAAGGTCTTGATTTGAAGTATTCAAAATCTTTAGTTTAAAAAGATAAATCAAGTCTTATAGTTAAAAGTTGCCTAAGTCATTCTAATAGTATTCATTATTCCCAAATTTGGGTGGCTACTGTAAAAGTGAAATCTCTGTGATCAGTTTCAAGTGATATTTATTTTCAATATGAATACCAGGTCTAGAATGAGAAATAATCCAGAAGCTGCATTGGATGGTGCGATTCCCACTACTTCAAAAACTAGGATGTCTTGGAGGCAAAAGAAGAACCAAGCAAGTATAAATGGTTCTCCTCCAAGAAGTGAAGAGAATAGCACTAGAAGGAAACTTAATAACCACTCTAGTCAAGAAGAAAGTACCTCGGAGTATTTAGAAGCCCAAGCCCCAAATCTTAGACTAGACACCTATACAGTTACCAGCACTTCTAGTGAGAGAGAAGGAATAGATACAATCAGTTCAGATTCTGAGGAAGTTCCTTCTAATGAGCTTGCAGATGAATAAAGACTCCTTATGAAACATTTAGCCCTTATTCAACAAATGAAAAGGGAAAAAGAACATAGAAATAAAAAACATGAGAATAAAGATGTTGATAACAATAGAAGAAGATCCTTAAGACATCAAACTACAAGAAACATTGAAAGGTCTCGTATAGACCAAGAAATACCCACTACTCACAAAGCTTATAGCTCACAAAAATTCAATGATAAAGGTAAACAGAAGATCACTGAAAGCAAACCTGAAGAGCCTAAAGTTCAGAAGGCCTCAACAGAGAAAATGTCCAAATTGGATATTGATCTTGAGAGAATAAGAATAGAAAAGGAAACCATGGCAAAGATGCTAGAAAAAGCTGAGGTGGAAGCTACAACAATAGAGATGAAAAAGAAAATAGAGTTTTTGCAGTCTTCAAAATATTCTTATACTGGAGCGGAGAACACAACATCTTCCAAAACAAAATCTACTACGTTCAAAGAGACTGATAACTTCCAAAGGAAACCATTGCATTCTGAAAGGTATAAGCAATTTAATTTCATTGGCATTCCTGGATACCCAAATGCATTTCCAAAATATGTGGGTGATGTGGGAGAAAAGCTCCCAAAATTTTTAGGTAATAATGTCATCTCTTGTGAAGTACACTTAAGAAAATTTATTGATTTTGTTGATGATTTGAATATCATTCATGAAGATGTATTGATGAAGATTTTTGTTCAGTCTCTAGTAGAGGATTCTAGAGAATGGTTTAGAAGTCTTTCTAATGACTCTGTTTCATTCATGGATGAATTAATTGAGTTATTTAAAGATCAATATGGTGATAAGACAAATAAGGGGTTCTTGCTGAACGAGTTCAATAACATCAAAAAGAACTATAATGAAGAGGTCACTAAGTTCAATACCAGATTAAAAAGAGCAATGCATAAATTATTTCAAAAGATAAGGTTGGATGAAGAGGTATGTCTAGTGACCTATTTAAATGCTTTTGATTCTAAAATGGGCTATGATCTTAGGGATAAAAACCCTAGAACCCTCATTGATGCTTACAAGATAGCAGTAAATATTGAGATGAACAGAAGGGTATTTGGTAAACTGCATAGGAGAGATGATTCAAGGTTTAGTAGGAGTAACCTAAAGGAACCAGAATATAAAGAGTATAGGGCTCCTCAAAATAATAGGCCTTCCTATAGTAATACTTATAATCCTCAAAATAGGATACAAAATCATCCTTATGGAACTCAGTTTAAGGATGGGAAGCCTATTGCTCCACCTAGAAAAGAAAAACTAGAGAATAGTACTCCAGACCCTTTGTATAAAAATGGTTTCCATTTGTGCAATGATGATTTCTGGTGTGAGGCTTTTGAAGCCCCACACAATCTTGATTTTTGCATTGTTTCCTTAGATTTGAAAGCAAATGAAAAACAAGGGAATGATGAAAGTGAACAATGTGATTATAATATTTCAAATGCCTATTCATGTCATGATGTAGACTCAGATAATGAAATTGAAAATCATGATTCATATGGTTCACAAGGAAATGTAGAGATTCATCATCAACAAATTTTGTCCATGTAAGGTGTTATGCACAAAATAATCAAGACCTTCCATTGGTCAAAAAATATTCAGATGAAGAAAAAACAAGAATTACTGTCGATCTAGTGAACAAAGAAAGAAGCAATTATCACTTAAGAAATAGAGTAGTTGGTGGTACTGGTAGTCAATCATCTGGTGTATTTATAAAAGAAAATAGAACAGACACCAAATATGTACAAAAGAAAGATGGACCTAGGGAAAATGTAAATAAACCTAAGGTCAAGATTCTAACAAAATCCATAGAGCCTATTGTTGTACAAGAGGGAAAAGCAAAGGTACAAGGAATGTGTTCTTCTTCCATTAAGGTAGAAAAAAAAATCTAAGAAAGAAGAACCAACTCTGAACATACAGATTGAGGAAAATAACATTATTGTTGAAAAACCAAAGTCCTCAGATGTAAAGTACACTCCAGTAGACATGGCACACTGTTTATCTCAAATGACTGTAAAACTTCTATTTTTAGAAATGATGAGAATCATGGAACATAAAGAAAAGGTTCTATCATTATTGAATAGTGTGCCTACAGTAAAATTTCAAAGTCTAGAAAATATTGATAAGAGACCAAATAACAAAGGGAAGGAAACTAAAGTAATGACTTTTGAAATCCTCATATTTTCTTAAACACAACTACTTCTCCTAAGGTTGTGGGCCCATTCTTTCTAACACTGGTAATTAATGGAAAGATGCTTAAAAATTGTATGATTGACTTAGGAGCATCTAATACTGTCATGCCAGTAGAGATTATGAAGTATATGGGATTACAAGTGGATAATCTTCATGGGAGATGCCAAGCAATGGATTCCAGAGAAGTCCCTGTTATTGGTACTATTGAAGCCATGCCTTACAAATTAGCAATGTGTCCTGATGTGTTTTTAACTATGAATGTTCTTATTGTTGACATACCACCACATTATGGGATGTTACTATCCATAAAATGGTGTGCTTCAATGGGAGGTATCATACAATGTGATTTATCATATGCTACTTTTAACATTGCTGGAAATAATGTTAAAGTGTCAAGAGAAGGTAGGACTCCTCACATGATTGAATGGTATGATGACACTAACATTAACTATTGTATTGATGTGGATATGGAGAACTTCAGAGTACATAGGACTGATCATTATCATCAGTATAAAAATATTGATCCGCTGGTTAAAGAATTGACTATAAAAGGTGATGGTTTATTGAAAATGTGTTTTGATGGAGCTTGCTCAAAAGAAGGATTAGGAGCTAGTGTGTTACTTGTATCTCCATCAGGTACAACTTTCAAATATTCTTTTTTACTAGCCTTTTAGTGTACAAATAATACAACAGAGTATGAGGCTCTATCTTTAGGGCTAGAAATTGCCATTAAACATGGAATCAAATGTTTAAAAGTTTATGGTGATTCTAAATTGGTAGTAACCCAAATAAGATCCAAATATGCAATGAAAAATGATAGATTAAAGATGTATAAATATGCTATTTGGGATTAGATTAAAATTTTTGATGCCTTTGATATAAGTTGGATAGAAAGGTCTAAAAATATAATGGTAGATTTCTTAGAAAATGTTGCTCTAAAAACTGCTGATCAAACCTTACATGGGGTATCAATACTTGAAGTTAAGGTAAGACCAGTTGTTCCAGATAATATATACAACTGGAAAGTTTTTTAGGATGACCAAGATATTTTGAGATTCATTCAGTGTCTGGACCATTATGAGAATCAGCGCATAGATTGCAATACCTTACTTGAGAATAATAATGGTAAAGACTATGTCTTAGGAAATGAGGTTGTCCAATTGAGTTCTAATCAGATTCCTAAGGGTTTGGTTGAACTTGAAGCATTGTTCAATAGTCAAAATGATCACTCAATAAAGATAAAAAATGCTAAGATTGAGGATTTGGAGGAAGTTAACTTAGGATCAGAAACCAGACCTCAAGTTGTTTACATTGGAAAAGGTTTAGATTCCCATATAAGGACAAATTTGATTAAATTATTGAGAAAATATAAGCATGTTTTTGCATGGTCATATGAGGATTTAAAAGGTTATAGGGAAGACCTTTTCCAACATGAGATCCCACTAAAATCAGAGGTGAAACCATTTAGGCAAAAATAGCGGCCTATTAATCCTTTGTTGGCTCCTAAGATACAACAAGAGTTGATGAAGTTAAAGGATACTAGGATTATCCAGCCTATCAGACACTCAACATGGGTTTCAAATTTGGTACTAGTAAGAAAAAAGAATGGTGACATCAGGTTATGTGTGGATTTCATAAATTTGAATATTGCCTCATTAAAAGATAAATATTCTTCACCCAACATGGAGGCAATGTTACATAAAGTGACTGGTTGTGAGATGCTATCAATGATGGATGGTTTCTCAGGCTACAACCAAGTTTTAGTGAAGGAATTAGAGCAGTACAAGACTGCATTTACCACTCCTTGGGGAACTTATATCTATATCAGAATGCCATTTGGACTGATAAATGCAGGAGCAACTTTTCAGAGGGCCATGGATGTTGATTTTAAGGAATTTATTGACTTTTTCATGGTCATTTATCAAGATGATCTAACTGCATACTCTAAGAAATTTGAGGATCATTGTGAACACCTGGGTAAAATTTTCAACAAAGCTTTAGAATATGGTGTTTCATTAAATCCTAAGAAATATCATTTAGCAATATAGGAAGGAAAGTTGTTGGGACACATAGTGTCTAAAGATGGAGTAAGAATATACCCTGAAAGAATAGAAGCAATCCAGAAGGTCATTGATCCAAAAAACTTAAAGGGAGTTCAATATTTCTTAGAAAAGATTAATTTTTTTAGAAGATTTATAGCAAACTTTGCAAAAATTGTCAAACATATCATAAAGTTGTTGAAAAAGGATGCAAAATTTAATTGGAATGAAGAAGCTCAAATAGAATTTGAGAGAATAAAGAAGGTAGTGCAAGAGGCTCTTCTTCTAAAATCACCTGATTATAGTAAGCCCTTTTCTCTATTTTCATTTGCATCTTATCACATAATTGCTACTATTTTACTACAAAAAGATGAAGAAGAATTTGAACATCCAATAGCCTTTTATAGTAAATCTCTCCAGGCTACAGAACTAAATTATGAGATGATGGAGAAGTAGGCATATGCTCTAGTAAAAGTTGCAAAATCTTTTAGACCTTATCTGGTCTATGCCAAGGTGCAAGCATATGTCCCTCACTCAGCAGTAAAAGATATTCTTACTCAGTCAGAAGTGACAGGTAAGAGGTGTAAGTGGATAAATAGAATTCAAGAATTTAATCTTGAAATCCACATTACAAAGTTAATAAGAGGTCAGGGTTTGGAAAAACTCATGACAGAAGATAATTTGGATTTAGTACAAGTGAATGATATAGAGACACATGATCAGATAGTTACAAGTATAGAAAGACAACCATTTTATGTTGATATTGTGTACTTTTTAAAGAATGCCAAGTGTCCTGATGTTATGACTGACAATCAAAAGAGAAGTCTCAGATTGCAGGCCCAAAAATGCACCTTAGTCAAAGGAGATTTTTATTGGAAAGACAGAAATGGTGTATTGTTGCTATGTTTAGATCAGAGCCAGTCTAAGAAAGTTTTAAGTGAGATGCATGCAAGGGAGTGTGGAGGTCATTTTTCTGCTAAGACCACTGCCCATAAGATTTTAAGGGTTGGATACTATTGGCCCAATTTATTTAAAGATACATATGTCAGAAAATGTGAGCCTTGTCAGAGGTTCTCAAACAAGCTCAAATTTTTAGGAGCCCTATTGTTAAACCCAGTAAGTGTTGAAGCCCCTTTTTCTATGTGGGGAATTGATTTTATTGGTGAGTTTGCAGAAAAATCCAGTGGAGGACACAGTTGGATACTGGTAGCCACTGATTATTTTCCAAAGTGGATTGAAGCCATTCCTATAAAAAAAGGCAACAAGTAAGGTAGTCACTGAATTTTTAATGGAGAATATTCTGACTAGATTTGGTGTACCTTCAAATTTAGTGATGGATAATGCCATGTGTTTTATATAAGAAGAGATGACAAATTTCTATAAGAAGTATGAGATTATAATTTCATATTCATCCCCATATCACCCATAGGAAATTGGACAAGTTGAATCTAGTAACAAAAGTATATTGAAAATATTGAAAAAACTCTTGAAAAGAACAAGAGAGCATGGCATATAAAATTAAGATTAGTACTCTGGGCTAATAGAATAACAGTTAAAAGGGCAACATGCAAGTCTCCATTTGAATTGGTATATGGTTTACAGTCAAAGATGCCTATAAACAATTTGTTACCAGTATATCAGTTCATGCAAGAAGAGTAGTTAGATGTTTCTGATAGCATGCATGATAGAATTATTCAATTAGAAGACTTGGATGAAACAAGAAGGGATAGCCAGAGAGAGAATATGAAGTTACAACAAAAGATGAAATACCTATTTGACAGAAGGGCTAGTGACAAAAAATTCCAACTAGATGACCTAGTTCTTCAGTGGTATGTAAGAGTAGAAGATAAAGGAAAACATAAGAAGTTTGAGTCATTATGGCTTGGACCTTTTGTCATCTCTTAGTGTTTTGGTAAGGATTCTTATATTCTAAAAAATATGAATGGAGAAGAATTTGATTTGCTTGTGCATGGGCAATTCTTGAAGCCCTTTTTCAATTAAGAATCAAATTTTCATGCATAAATAAGTTTGTATCATATGTGTATAAGTAGGTTTCCCTTTCAGTTGTGTGTTTCCCTTTAGCTACAGGTTAATCAGCGCCAATAAAAAGGTCTGTAACCAGAGATTCTAAGATTCTTGTCATAAACATGTGTTTATCCATCCTCAGAGAGAGCCACTATTGGTTGTATTTCCTATTTTTGAGTTTGCCCTATGAAAGTTTGAAGTTTCTTGTCTCTCTTATACTCAGGAAGTTGAAGTCATGGTTGAAAGTGAATATATACCTCTGCATCTAAATATTTTAGCTCATAAGCCTGGTTGAAATTGTGAAAAAACCCTAAGCCCTTGGGTTATTTTTTGACAAAAATGCAAAAAGCCCTAATTTTTTCAAACAAGTTTTATTTTCATGTTACCTTTTCATGACTTTAGTTTGAGGATATTTGCATGTGCTAATATTTTAGTCACCTTGTCTCATAAGAAAAAACAAATATCCTATCTAATCCAGAGACTCAACAAAATGCTTTAGTCACATAGCCTCTTAATGAAACAAAATATACTGAAAGGATTGTGAGATTTGGCACAGACTGTTGATCTCGATTGTGATCTAACGGTGGTCACGTAGTCTCCAGATGAAAGTAGAGTTACTAATATTATCTCGCGACTTTGAGTTATTTCAGTCGCGTTGTCTCCAAATATAAATCCATGGTTATAAGTTAAATTCAAAATTGTTTGTTGTCACCAAGTCTTGGGATGGAATGTGAGTTAAGTGAATGAATAGGAGATTCGGTGACAACCGTTCATTTCAGATTCAATCCAACGACAGTCAGGATGTCTCTTAATAAACTCCACAGTTAGTAAATTATTCAGCGACATTGAGTTCTTTTAGTTGCATTGTCTCTATATTAAACCCGAGTTGGCGGTCAGTTTAAAAATAGTTTTGTCACCTAGTCTTGAAATAAAAGATGAGTTAAGTAAAGGGTTGTGAGACTTGGAGACAACTGTCCGATCAAAGTGAGATCTAATGGGTAGTGTGAAGTCACTTATAGTATTTGAAAATTCAAAAACCATTCAGTGATCATGAGATAAGGAATAATATTGAGAAACATAATTAAGTATGATAAAGATAAAGGTTGTGGTTGTGTGGTCTCTGATTAAATTTTGTTAAAATAAAAACATTTGGTGATGATGAGACAAAGTATGTTGTCGCCAGGTCTCGTAATGATTTAGGGTTTACATAAAAGTTTATGAAATTTAGCGGGAACTGTCAGATGTTTTCAAGATAGATCCAATCGTTTTCGGGAAGTCTCCAAACAAAATGGCTAAGTGAATTTTCTTTCAGTGACTAAGAGACAAAGGGAAATAGAGGATGATATTATCTATAGTCGCCAGGTCTCAAGACATTTTAAAGTTTGATATAAATATTATGAGACTTAATACCAACCGTCAGATACAAAGGAAAGGATGATCAACGGTAGTCGTGTTGTCTCTAGATGAAAATTACACAGATTAAATAATTAAATGATTAAGAGACTAAAGTTCTTAGTCATGAGGTCTCAGAATAAAACATGAGTTAAGGTTTTAGTCTAGCGACATAGAGAAACTATGGTTGCCAAGTCTCTAGATGTGACTCAAGGTGATAGAATGAGTTAATAAAAGGCTTAGTCATGATGTCTCCATAAAAGGAAAGGTTAAGTTAAAAGATCAGGTGACTTGGAGATAATCCTTGATCAAGTGTTTAATCTTACGGAAGTCACTAAGTCTCAATAAGAAACTATAGTTAGCTAAAGTATCAAGTGACAAGGAGATCATTTGATCTCTAGGTCGCTAGAAGTAAACCAGAGTTTAATATGGACTTTTCTTTGGTGCCATCATGGATAGTTGCTGACCAATAAAATTACAAAGATTTTGAAAGATGGGAAAGTAGTCATAATATGATTTAATGTAGCCAATCAGATTTGATATCAATCTCTTTTTGAATTTTATAAGGTTTTTATATACAAAAACACTCATCAGAAATTGATTATCTGGCAGTTTGAATGCCATGGCTAGAATTGGAAATTGATATCACATTGCGTGAAACTAATGGCAGAAATGACTGAATTATTAATTTTCCAGTTTGAAGAGACACCTAAATTGATTTCTCAATTAGAGGTATGCATATCTGTTGTCATTTCATTCTTACCAGCTTCCAAATTTATAGAGCTACGAATTTTCACAGAGAGTTTAGTATTTTCTAAAGTGAAATCTCCAGCAGCAAAGTAATTCATAGAAAGTGATTTTCTGGTCTGAGAATTCAGTAGAGATTATGGTTGGCAGTATTTTCAAAATTTAGAATTGAAGATTTCAGAGGGTTTTACACTTGGTGGTAAGGGTTTCCAGTGAATAGATTTGTTTCAATATCCGTAAAAGGGGTAGATAGAAACAAACAGCCAAAATAAGCATAGCAATCAGTATAGCTTCCACCAATGGGAGGAGTGAAGAAATGGAGGATGAAGCAAAGGGTAAGAGGAATTTTTAGATGAATTTTTGCAATTTCTGTTGGGATCAACATAGAAGAAGAAGTCAAAGGATGATGTCCTGATTGATGACCTAGCATACATTCGAGATGCCAAAACTCCCGGATCATCAGGTTATTCTCTTTTCAATTATTTCCATAAAAATTATGATGAAGCTGTACCTGTGTCAAACCCTTGGACATGTGGGTTAGCTAGGTTAATTGTACCTGATGTATTCATAGATTGTGATCTTGTACTAGCTTTAGAAAACAATTATGATGAGCTTTCTAGAACAATCAAGAAAAGTGATGGCACTATGTTACTAGCTTTAAATAGAAATTCATTTATGAAAGCTTTCAATCTTTACTACCCGATGGCGACAGAGATAGACTTGAAGAAAAAGGAGGCTAGATATGAGAGATAGGCTTGGCTAGTCCAAGGTCTAGTATAGAGACACATTCCTAGGCAGACTAAGAATTATATTGCCCCTATGCCTGGACTAGCTCCTTATGCTTATAAGGATCTAAATCATTATATCAAATACATTGCCTTTGCACTCTGTAGAGTACTAGGAAGGGACAAGGGTTAAGAAAGAATCACTATAAATGTTTTGATGATTACCCTAGACTTGCAAGATATTCATATTAGCACAACCTATGATTATATCCAGTATATAATCAATAAGATGCATGAGGGGTTTGTGCCTATATATAAAAAAGAAAAGGAGCCCAAGTTTTTACATTACTCTATATTAATGCATTTAATAATGTATTACAACTACCCTACTATGAATTTGGATAATTTGAGGCCACAAAGAATGCACTAGGGTCAGCCCAACTATATTCAGTTTTGGGTAAGAGTTTGGAATTACACTGCTAGAGATTGTAACTTTTGTGCATTTGAAAATTGGATAGTTTATCTATTACTGCAGTGCTTAGGGGTGAATAAGACCAGATTGCCAGCAAAGTTACTACAATTACTAAGGTCTTGTGAATATGTAGACAAGTGGCCTGGAGATCACAACTGGGGTGACTTCTTCTTGGAGCAAAATTTTACCATGATTAGAGTGTATGGATGTACACATCCACCACATGTACTCCCATTTCATGTCCCTGCTATAATTGCAGCTATGGATTTTGCTTGGCAACTTATGTTGACAGATAAGGAGCATCTGGCTCCTCATAGAAAATAAACATTCACCCCTAGGAAATTCAAGGTATATCAGTTCACTATTGGCAAAAGAGTGATGGATTTAGTGAATAACTAGCTAAGCCATTATAGGATGGGTGCAACATTGTATAGGTACGCTGATACAGAGACATTCATTGCAAATGCCAGGAAGCTCCTAATCCCCACTTTTCCTTACACTTATAAAAATAAAGAATGAGTAGAGGTGGATGCTATTAGAAATATTCTTGAGGATGAGGAAGTGATCTCAAGAGAAAATAAGATCAAAGAATTAATGGACCTGGAAAGATAGGTGAAAAGGAAAGGATTTCCTTTTGGAGGGTTTTTCCCTGATTTTCCTTATTTGAAGAAGATAAATGGTATGATTGAATCTCATAATTTCTTGTGTAATCAATTAGAGGAAGCACTTTTAGTACCTGAGAAAGGTTAACCAGAGCACTCTGAATCAGAGTATGATGATGACATTGATGAAGGTTATCCTTCACCTATAGCTCCTCCAGTAAATTAGACAGATGAAGAAGAACAAGTAGGAAATGAGCATATTATTGACCTAACAGAGGTCCCAAAAATAAAGGTTAATAATGAACCTCCTCTCAAAAGGCAAAAGGTTGAAATTGGAGAGCCTTCCCAGGCAATAGTCTGTGTGAGAAGAGAGAATAAAAGGAATAGAATTAGTGCCCTTTTTCCTGGAAATAGGCCATATGATCATCTATTGAGAAAGGAGATTAGAAAAGGAAAGAAGTTGCAATAGGATGAAGAGGAGAATGTTGAAATTCCTCTTCAAGCGTGCATTGATGAAAGGATCAGTCATCAACAAAAATTCCTAGATGATGATAACTTCATAAAAACCAAGGAATTTAAAGACTTCCTTAGGTGGCATAAGCAGTAGGAAGTTAAAAAACAACTTCAGATAGATGGAGGGGAGCCAGTGACAGTAGAAGCCTTATAGGCTATACAGATTTATGATCCTGAAACAGAGGATATTTCTCCAGAGGAAGCAAGAAGAATGGTTAAAGCTAGTGGGATGCTACTTGTTGAGGGCTCGAATTTAGTCTCAGCATTTATTATTGACCAAATAAGGAGGCAACCGGATCTAAAACTGTTATCAGATATCCAGGTTGGGGAAGTGATAAATGGATTTGGTTTTGATCCAAAATCCCAGGTTGTTTCTATGTGGAGCCTAGCTCCTAAAGATCAGAAGCCAACCTTAATAAGTGTCAGAGTTCACAAAAGGAAAAAGTGTAAATTCGATTTCATTCTACAAATTTGTCCATCCACCGCTAGGGGACTTCTTATTTTTTCTTTACTATGTTTTTAGGGTTAGGTCTCCAAATCATCTGAAGCTTGTTGCATCCTTGTCTTAAGGATTAAAAGATGATTTGAGACTATATATATGTAATTGTAACCATTTTATAATGAGAGTTGGAAGTTTTAATAGAATTACAAGGCAGACTGAAAATTGTGTCTGAGCCTTTGTACTATCTATGTATCTATATGTATTTGAGGCTTTAAGACATCAATAGAAATATTTTGCAATCTCTTTTCTACATCTGAATTGTCTCTTTACATTTCTGTTATAGTTCTTGTGAGTTTATCTGTAAGGCACTTAACCACACTGATCATAAGGTGATTGTGCAGTTACTTGTAAGTTCCTTTAATAAATGATTAAATTGTTTCAAGTAACCCCAGGGAAGATAACATTAGTTTGAGGATTTTATGATAAAGTTGTAGGAAAAGGATAGTATATAAGGTATTCTATCTTTGTTGAAAATGTTTTATTGATTACCTTACTATGTATTTATACAAGATATTGACTCATATCCCAGGGATTAGGCACTGGTTTTATGTTTGCTAAGTAATTGATTTACAATCCAATATTTTCAAATTACTTAATCATATACACTACAAAAAAAATAATTCCTTTCAAGTGATTGTATTGTTAGGGTAAAGTCCAATTTGCTGATTCCTTGAAGAGAGGATCATTAGGTTGCCCCTCCTAAAATCAAAAGGAAGAAGAATGAAAATCCTTATCTCATTGGTTCATGTTATCAAGACCATAGTTTAGCTTATAGTACCCTGTTTTAAATTAATCATTGAAATCTCCTAGGTATTTTATAAGTTGTTAGAGTGAGGTCAGAAGTAATAAACTAGTGAATGAACTAGTCCACTAAATATATTGACTAAAGAATCAATAATCTTTCATAGGTAATACCTGTCTGAGTCTGTGGAGCTCAAAAAAGAAGGAGGTGATAATAGGTATCCCCAGTATTATCAAATACCTCATCAATTATCCTTTCTCTTGCACAAAAGGGAGTTTGCACTCAAGTATATAAGTATACTATCATTTTAGGGTTGTGCTGCAAGAAAAAGAGCTAACAAAACCTACGATTCAGAAGAAGAAAGAATGAATGATAAAGAAATTGATAGAAAAATATGGTCCAAGCAGTGAGGGTGACAATAGTTCACAACCAAAAGAGGTAGAGGAGAAATCACAAGTGAAGCCACTAGATCTCCGCTCCACACCAATCAAGAGGAAAAGGATTAAACATGAAAGAGCATCTAAAGAGACATGATCCCTACCATCAATTCAAGAGATTGAGGAGATAGTTCAAAGTGCAAGAAGTAGAAGGAGAGATGACCACACCTATAACTATCGATGACGAACAAAAAGAGATAGAGATGACATTGAAAAGGAAAATGCCTACAAGAAGGTGATCACAACCTCAAGTATCTGAGTAGAGAACCACTACAAGTCAAAAGAAGACACCCCCTGTTACTATAAAGAAAAGTGACACAAATGATGAGGATACATAATCAAAGAAGGAAATAATGACATGGGGAAAGCGATCAGATAGGAAACAATCCAGGATTCCTATGAATCCTACTGAAATGGAAGAGTACATAACTCAGACATGATTAGTTGGGAGAATAAATCCCACTGCCTTTGTAAAGTTGATAGAGGAAGATAAGAAATTGATAAAGGATACTATTATTCAACATTTTTTGAAGTACAAAAAATACCCTGGAGATGTAAAGGATAATGTTTGTAGAGAAATATATGAGACCTTATTGACAAGATGTGACTCAACATATCACAGAGTTGAGGAACTGAGATCGAACATATTGGAGAAGATATTGCCAAAAGTTATCGGAGAAAATGTAGAAGTATATATGGATTAGTATAAGCCAGAGTTTAATACAAAAACATTGACAACTATTATTTAGTAAATGATGAATTTGTGTTAGAATAGGACATAACTAAAGTATGGAAGAAGATATTGAATGAAGAGAAGAATCAAGCCTATTTAGAGGAAGGTACATCAAACATTGATGATACATTTACTCTAAATGAGCTTATCAGCAATGCACCTAATGCAACTGATATGTCAACACGCAAGGATGTAGTTAATACTGAATAATTGGAGAAGCTCATGGAGCAACATGAAGATTTAGCACAAGTTTCCATTGGAAGAGGAGATGACACATTTAATAGATAAAAAATTACAGAAGACCAACCGGGTCAAGGCTAGGTCATTATATAGGTAACACAAGAAACCCTACTAGAACCCTTACTATAGAGTACAAAAGAAATTTTACAAGAAATGAAGAAACGAGATGAAATCTTAAATGAGTAGAACCCTATATTAGCTGAGCAGCAACATTTTCCAACCAACATACAACCAATAGATATTGAGAAAGAAACCGGCATTGAGAAGCAGCAAGATACACAAGACATCGATGATAAGTAACCATACACAAGTGAGAAGAACACTAATGAAGAAAAGAAAGATGAAGTGTCAAAAAAGAAAGATGGGAAGAAAGATGGAGGAGATGATGACAAAGATAAAGATGAAAAGACGGAGCAAAAAGATGCAAAAGGGAAAAGGAAGAGAGAACTAGAAGAAGAAGAAGAAGAAGATGATGATGATGATGATGATGATGATGATGATGATGATGATGATGATGATGATGATGATGATGATGATGATGATGATGATGATGATGATGATGATGATGATGTTGATGATGATGATGACGATGACGACGATGACGATACTGATGATGACGATCCTGAGTTTGAGATACTTGAATAGGATCTGTGGAAGTTGAAGAATAATAAGGACAAAGAGGAGTATGCACGAGTTTTGAACAAGAAAGCAAAATTGGATAAGGAAAGAGAAAATAAGCAGAAGAAGAAAATTTTGAGTAAGACACTAGATCTATTTGAAAATCTTATGCCAGACATGACTATGGATATAGAAGAATCATTAGGTTACCAATTTAAATCCTATATAGATGAAATAAATTAATCAAGAAAAGATTTGGAGGATAGACTTAGTGTTAATGCGATGAAGAAACTTGAAAATAATATTGTACAAAAATTGTTAACAAAGATTGCAGTTTTAAATGTGGAATTATCAGAGGAAATTGCAAATTTGAAGGAAATTTTGAAGAAAGCAACAACAATGTACACAAGATTATGTAATTTTGCAGTGTTTAAAGGTGATGTTGACAATAATCTACAAGGAATTCAAATTGCGCTAGCACAACATATCAGAAATCTCCAGCCTATGAAAAAATTCATGGAACATTTAGTAAAGCTGAGGGAAATCATTTCTAAGGGTCAAGAGTTAACAGAAGAGCGATCATGCCTACATATGAGAATATTGGAGTTATAAGATATAATCACGCCACACATTGATATTATTTAGGCTAATATTACAACAACGGAGACAAGTATACACATACCAAAGTTACATGTCATGGACACTCTTGAAGCACTTGCATCAAACTTAAATGGACACGTGATAGGATTTATCACCCTATGAGAAGCATGGGATAAAATTTTGAAGAACACATGAGAAAGGTACAAATTCATAATGGATACACTATAAGGATATGCCACATGAAATTATCATTTGGCATTGAGTGCCCAAAAAGGGGAAGCATATATAATGAACATAAGGGAAGTATATAGTATAACAATGATATATCTAAGGGGAATTATATCGACATATACAAAGTATATCAGATACAGGACATATGACATATGACAAAGTTTTTTCCATGAATACAAAAGGGGAAGATTGTTGGAAATCATTGAGAAGATTGTTATAAATCATTGGCATTATAATAATTTTTGTCATTGATGTCAAATAAGCTATCAGAATACCTATCAGATAGATGGAAGAGTTATTGGAATAAGGAGGTTAACTATTGAAAGCCGACAATGATTAGTCATAAGGAAAAGAATGCAACAACTGAAAAGAGGAAGAACAGGAAAATAGTTTATGGGAAGATCGATATTAAGTTTTTGATTAACCCTAAGATCAAAGGTCAGGAATGAAGGATGAGAGAAGGAGATTCAATGATAAGAAGCCTAAGGTATAGATCATAAAGCGAGTTTTTGAGAAGAAGTTGTGGAGATGGAATTGAGAAGAGAAGCAAATCAAAAGTAGAGCAGAGAAAAGAATAGAGTTTTAGAGCATAAGGGATCTTACAAGATTTGGAAGGAAGCGTATATAGGTCATTACTATCTTGTGAAGAATCCTAACAATTTTTGCAAGGTATTGTAAATCCCTTAACTGAGTAGTCACTAACACGACTGATAAGTTCATATTGTGTGAGTTTTTTGTAAATCCTTTAATAGGGTGAATGCCACATAGGCGGGATGAAATCTCTTAGTAGAGTAGTCTTAATAGGAATATAGATACAGTTAACAATGTATAAGTCACTCCTAATCATGTGAGACACTCGGAAGGTGACATATTATAAGCCCTAATCAGAAAAACTTTTTATCTGCAGTGAAGAGTTGTGGGTATCATCCCCACCATAGTTTTTCCCTCTAACCAAGGGTTTTTGTGTAACCAAAATCTATGTGTTATGGATATGAGGATCTGATTTTGCATTACAATTATTTAGTTTATGTTTAAGTTACAATATATTAGTTATACCATGGACACTATCAGTTATTTTTAGCATCGGTTGATGCTTAATTTATTAAATTGAAAATGAGGTAGAAGTTTGTTAATATTGATTCACCCCCCCCCCCATTCTCAGTACCTATTCTTTCCAATTAGAAATCATGATCCATTTTGGCATTAGAAACACTTTGTTAGTTTTAGGATCAGTAATATGGCATATGCCCTTATGAAATTCAATCTTATAATCTTGACATAATTGAGAAACTGAAAGAAGATTGGATTTCAAATTAGGAACATAAAGAAAATCATGCAATTTTTCATTAGGAATACTAACGTCACCAAAACCTTCAACTTTGCAACCATGATTATTAGCTAATTGAATACAAATACTTGAAGTATCGAGATGCAAAGAATCAAACACTTCTCTATGAAAAGTAACATGTTGAGATGCACCACTATCAATAATCCATTCTAAAGGGTTAGAACCATTATAATTGACAGTAAAAGCATGACGAGATTGATTACCATTAGTCTTCTTATAATGAGACTTTTGATTATTTTGATTATTTTTATTCATAGGTTTCTTATCATTTTTTAAAAGTAATTCTTAGTCACATGACCATCTTTCCCATAATAAGTGCAATGGGTTTTTCATTAGGACTATTCTTTTGATTATGATTATTGTTATGATTATTATTGTTGTTATGATAAGGCCTAGAGTTGAATTTATTATTGGAATAACTATGATGATTATAACTATTATTATTATTTGATCTAAAATAATTGTGATTTTGAATTTTAGACATAAAAGCATGTTCATTAGATTTATGAGTACCAAACTGAATTAACTTCCCTTCCTCTTGATGCAATAAAGTTTGAAACACAATATAAGTTAATTGAGTAGCCAAAGTAGGAAGAGCAAGTTGAGAATGCAGATTAATAAGAAACTATTGAAATTTCCTAGGAAGAAATTTCTTTAAAATAATGTGAATTAAATGAATATCAGATAAATTTACTCCTAAACCATGCAATTGACTTCTAACTGAATCAAATTTGAGTAAGAAATCATCCATAGATTTAAATTCGGTATACCTAAGATCCTTTAATTGATCTTGGAGTTGAATCTTTCTTGATTCATTCAGACTATCGTAGGTGTTTTTAAGAATGTCTCAAGTTGCAAGTGTTGTAGTACAGTTAGCTATTAAAACATACAAATTGGGACTTAGAGAGATGCCAATGAGGCCAAGTGCCTCCTCATTTTTAATATTCCAAGCATCAATGTTAGCTTGAGGAGCAGTAGCGAAGGGAGCAGAGGCATCATTAGTAGCAATGTCTAACATATGTTTGAAACGAAAGATAAACAAAACATGTGTTTTCCAAGCATGATAATTAGAATTATTTAATTTAATTTCAGGAATTACCGTAGACATGATTTGTACAAGAAGTGAAAAAAATGTTAGAATTAAACAATATCAAAAAAGAAACAATGATAAACTAACATCAAAGAAACTTAAAATGAAATTTAACTTAATGTTAATAAATGTTTGAATAGGTTAAATAAGCATTTAATTTTTTTTTATAAAATCTTAAATTTAAACTATTAAACAAAATAAAATTCGATGAAAAATTATTGAATAGAGATTAAAAATTATTAAAACAAAACTATATGAAGATTATTTAAAACTATAAAACAAACAACATAGTGAAACTATTGACAATCCAAATTAATTAAATGATTGATTAACTTATGTTAAAAAAAATTAAGATAAATTGAGAGGAGTCAATATTTTGAAGGAAACGTTCAAACGAACCAGTCAAGCTACCCAAAGATAGATAATGAACTGTGATAAATCAGAGTGAGGGCTAAATAGAAGAAGAATGAGTAGAGATTTCAGTTACATTCAAGAATTGTGCAGACGAAACTTCTTTTAAATTGAAATATGTTGAGAAGGAACCAATTGGTAGCTTGAGACAAGGATAAAACCACAGACTAAGGCACAAAAGTGAAAAGAGTTTGGTTAAAGAAGAAATCAGTCAAGGTGCAGGTGTTTGAAACGAAAGATAAAAATAAACAATGGTGGGGCAGGTGTTAACATATCAAAATTTGTTTTGAATGTTTGGCAGAGTGCACAGAAAAAGAAGAGAAGCACAAAATACCATCCAAACCTAAGGTGTAAGAGATGCACATCATTTTTTTTAAGAGGTGTGCAACAGTTGAAAAAATAGTGAAGAAGATACGCATAAACCAGTCAATGTACAACAAAGAAGATGTGCATAAACCAGTGGAGGAGGCAAATAGGAGATTAAACCAGTAAACAAAATCCTCAAATAGTAACCAAATAGGGCATGCAACAAACAAAATTTAAAGGTCTCTAGCAGTTAAAGGGAGATTAAACTTTGTGGCCTGGTTGCAGCCTTGGGTTTGGCTACAACTATACACATGTTGTAGCTGCCTTGGGCCAAGTGGAAAGTTGCTATGTTAATAAAATATTTTTGTCAATAAAAAAGAGATATGTTTTATTAAAAATCAAGATATGTAATAAAAAAGATATAACACAGATGAGAGCAGTGATTTATTAAAGAAACCTATGTATTGTTAAAATAAAATATAGATAACTGAAGAAACCCGTAGATGTTAGAACCAGAAAAGAAATAAAATGTGAGAGAAATAAATAAACGTTACAGATTAAGATAAGCCTGTAAGAATTTAATAGATACATATTGAGAGAAAGAAGTATATAGTAAACAGATTAAAAAAATGATTTGAATAAGCCTATAAATCAAACAAAGATTACTATGAATCTTGCAAATGAAGAATTAGAGAAAAGTCACAGAGTTAATGGACAAGAAAAAGATGTAACCTTGCGTTTTCATGACTAAGGTTAAGATTTTCCAAAAACAAAATTTGATAGAAATAACAAGAATTCTCTGGCGGCAAGCCGACCAAAGAGGGCTACAAGCCAAATAAAATATATATACAAAAAATTTCAAGCACAAATGAGTTAGTAAATGAAACTTCAAGCTTCTATCTTCAAAAAAATCTCGAACAAGGTGTGCTCCAATAAAATGGCAACCTTCATCAACAAAAACTCAGAAAAAAAGGATTACTTACCAAGCTCTAATACCATGAAAGAAAATTATTTAAGAGCAAGGAAAGTAAACAATAATCCAAGAGAGAGATATTGGTGAGAAAATAGTTACCAATAGAAAAGAAAATCTAGGAGAATACACAAAAAGAGCCAACAAGGAGACAAGAAGTTTTGAAATGGGAAAAACAAAGAAAAACCCCTAGTTGTGATATTAAGAATGTGGCACAGAGAGAGAGAGAGAGAGAGAGAGAGAGAGAGAGAGAGAGAGAGAGAGAGAGAGAGTAAATATTTTGTAAGTGACCTTAGACTCATTACTTACTAAATGATAATTTTAGACATAGTGTATGAGACAAACTCTCTACTCTCAGAAAGGGGAGGCACCCTTCTTACTGTTGATGTAATAAACTAAACACTTATCTAGAAATGTAAACTAAACTAAGATTGAGATGTTACATATATATCTTCCTCTTTTATCAGGAAGGGTTTTCTCTCACTTACAACATCCTTGATACAAACTTATAATTTATACAATTTCACTATTTAAAGCATATGTTGGAGTAGTAATACCAATAGACATAGGATTAAATGAAAGAAGAATCCTAAGAATAACACTGAACTATCCAATTAGTAAACTACACAAGTACAAATACTTGCATTATTCAACAATGATTGAATGATGAAGTAGTAGTATATTACAACACAAAGACTCCCAATATCATACAAAAATACTACAATATCTCCTTAATACAAACACTAACTGATAATTTTTAAATATGATGTTTGAATCCCAAAGTATGGAAGATATCCGATTTAAAGCTCTCTTTAAAACATACAAATATTCTAAAATATATTCCTAATTAACTCAAGATAATGCTATCACTGTGACATAAGAACACAATTATCACATAAAATGAAGTCTCGAGACAAAGATTGAAAACCCATTTTCTCTTTTATTAGCTTGGAAATCAACTTACAATGTAGAAAATAAAGTTTATATCATTGCAAAATTTTAACAAAGTTTATTGTGAGAGAGAGAGAGAGAGAGAGAGCTTACTTATTGAAATTTTATGAAGTTTGAGAAATTATAAGATGTAGAGGTTGGGAGACAGAGGAGAGAGTGAGATGGAGGTAGAGAGGGAAAAGAGAAAAGTGGTAGATAAATAGACATGTCTATATCTTGGGAGAGAGAGAGAGAGAGAGAGAGAGAGATCTTACTTATTGAAATTTTATGAAGTTTAAAAAATTATAAGATGTAGAGGTTGGGAGAGAGAGGAGAGAGCGAGATAGAGGTAGAGAGGGAGGAGAGAAAAGTGGTAGATAAATAGACATGTCTATATCTTGGGGGATAAAAAGAGCATGAGATACAGAGATAAGATTATAATGATGATAGGAGTCCATTAATTATTGAAATTTGACTAACCCTAAAAAATTATAAGATCTCAAAAAATCCAGAATCTACAAATTATAAATGCTAGAGATTTAATGCCATTCTCAAATATCCAACCAATACATACATAAAATATAACTAGAATTATAATAAAGGTAATAGACAAAGATAAATGTCACTTATAACATAAATGTTATATTTATGTCTAGATATCTTGATGAAAAAAATCTAATGGGGGAGAAAAAATAATTTTATATTTCAAGCTATCTTGTAAATTTCAAAACCAAATTTGCATTGAATGTTGGGTCAATGCTTAGAAAATCACTACAAAAATTGAAGGTCAAAGGTGATGAAAATAAACGTGGTTTTTTAACAACATAAATCAACAAAACACTCACATCTTTTTTAATAAGAAAAATGTGTATAGGTTAATCTTATTTAGAATAACTCATACATATTTATTTATTAATAAAATGTGTAAATGTTTTTTATTCTAAAAACTCATATCACTATTACTCAGATTTTATGAGCCATAATACGTACATAGTTATAAATATATTAATAACACATGTACGTGTTTTGTTCCTTTATGGTGTTTTTTGCATGTCACCACTAAATTGTATATCATATTGGTGCACATAAAATGCATTTTTTAGGGAATTTAGAGCTGACACGGGTGAAGAACAACTAATGGAAAAGTCAAAGACAATGCATTTTGAAACTAAGTAGGAAGATGCACATGTGGAAGAACATGGGGATAGATAAGATGATGGAAAAGAAGAAGAGACTTTAAGTTAAATTTATGAATATTCAAGTGTGGAAAAAGAAGATGATGACAATGAAGAGAAGAAGAAAGAACCTCTCATTCCATCTTTGAGAATACATACAAGACAATTGAATCTAGTTCACAGGTATAGCCCACCATATTTTTATTGTAATTTTACTTTACTAAATATTGATGATAAACCTTGGTCTTTCAACCCATGACTCTCTCTTTAGAGGAAAGTGGTCCTTGGATGTAGGTCATGCATGAGGAAATAATGACTTTGGATAGTTGTGACACCTTGCATCTTGTTAGTTTATCCAAAGGAACAAAACCCATTGGATGCAAATGGGTCTTTAAGTAAAACCTTGGTACAGTTGTTCTATTAGAGTGGAATAAGGGTAGACTCATGGCCAATGACTACTCCCAATGAGAATTATTTGATTTTGGATTTATATTCTCTCATGTTGCTAAGGTCACCTCAGTGAGATTACCATGACCTTTTGCTAGTACTCGTGATTTTGAAACTGAGAAAATAGATGTTAAAACTTCTTTCTTACATAAGGATCTTGAAGAAGAGATTTATATATGTTACAACCTAACTATTTTTGTTATGGAAAAAAAAAAAAACTTGGTTTGTCTATTAAAGCAATAATTGTATTGTTTTAAATAGTCACCAAGCATATTGTACCATAATTTTGATCTATTTCCATTAGAGTTGGGTTATATTAGAAGTGAAGAAGGGCACTGTATTCATATCAAGGTTATTCGTGATCAATTACTTATTGTTTTTTATTAAAAAAGAAGCCAGAGTAAGGGGGTTGACCCAACAAGAAAACAAAGCCAGCACGAGAAGTGCTAGACTACCAGCACATAACCAAAGTCAACACACCCTCAGCCAATCCCTTTTTTTAAAATAAAAAACCAGTAACTAGAAACCATAGGCCCCAACTTCAACATGAAGTTGGTAACCAGCCTGTTAACACCAGCAGACTCCAACTTCACCATGAAGTTGGTAACCAGTCTATGAATGTCAGTATCAACAATGTTTGTAAACAACAAATCAACAAAAAGGCCCAAAATGGCTGACCACCAGAAATCACTATCAGAAAAAATCATCAAAAAAGAACAGAGAAACTACTTGGGATTTTTACCCCTTCATTAAGCATCAACTTCATCCAATCCTCCGTAAGGAATTGGAAGAGTTTCCCATCATTATTTTCCTCCCTAGGGGTCTTTGAGTTCTCCATGTGTAGCAGCTGAAGAGTAGTAGTCGCTGAATGCATAAGTTTGATAGAGAACTCCGCAATTCTATTGAAGCTTTCACCCAGGTCTCTGATTTCCTCCTTCACCTCCCAAAGGTCCTTTTTGGAGACTAAGTTCTGAAATGAGGCTTGTAGCCACTTAATTTCCTCCTGCATTTGGTGTAGGTCTCCCTCAACTTCCACCTTACCCTCAACCTCCACCTTACTCTCCTCTGGAGCCTCCTCCTTATTACCCCCAGTTTCCTTCTTAGTATCAGAGTCCACATGCAGACTAGAAGGAAAGGTCGTAGGAAGCGGCGACTCTAAATGCTTTTCATCAAATGACTTCTTTTTGGATAAATCCACCGTGGGAATTTTAAAACTTGTTGAAATCTGGGAAGACTCCTGGCTTATCTCGGCTCCCTCCTTAGGCGGGGTGACTTTGCCTCTATCTCTGTCAAAGCTGTTCTCATCCTTTTTTATTTTTTCCCTTTGTTTTTTTCTTGGCTACTTCCTTTCTTCCTCCTCTAAATCCCCCTCCTCTTCTTCATCCTCTAGATATCTTTTCTTGACTACTTTCTATTTAAATTGAGTGTTGAAGGCAATTCCATGGGACCTCCTCCTACTGTTGTTATCATCTTCTTCCACCTCCGAATCAATGTTGATTTGAGTTCCTCCCACCGGACCCACTTTGTCTTTCTTGGGTATATTATGTGTGGGAGTATGTGTTTTGGAGGATGAGGTGGGTTGGGAATGTGAATCCTTTAACTCTTTGGGAAGATTAGCAGAGGGGGTGTTAATATCCTGCAGAGTGATAATTCTAGGAGGGCACAAAGCAAGGTGGAAATTATAAAGACGGAGATAAGGCCTTGGTGGAGAATGCAATAATTTTACTTAGATTTTTTCTTATCTCTTACATCCATCACCGAAGCCTCAAGCGAGTGCAGCAAGGAAAAAGGAAAGAAGATAGTATCATTGTAGCAAAAATGGTTAAGCAAAGGAAAGTGGTAGTTATAGCAAGTACCAAAATGACTTTCAAGAGTAAGGTATTTCATCAAAATTAGGCATACCTCATTCCAGGGATAAGGAATCACATCCCATTTTATGCCCCCATGAATCTAGACTGGAATCTCTGATTTCTTGAAAAATCTTTTGATGCTAGTATTGTCTTTGCTTTTCAATACCTTCTTACACTTTCTCCCTTCAATGGAAAGCCTTGTTGCTTGGGAAATAACCTCTTTGTTGATTTCAAAGGTTATCCCATTTATGGTAACCTTGAGATCATCCCAAGAATTAACCAGCTACATCAAAATTAGCTCATCACTACCCTTCATGGCTTCTATGTAAGGGTAAAAGCCTCCCTCCTTCAAGTATGTAACTGCACATGGGTTTTTGAGAAACCCGTCTTCAATTTTGGACGGCTCCACCCTGACCATATCGCAACCCATTTCAGAACTGTGCTCAGAAAGCTCCTCCTCTTGAGGCTCTAGAGACATCCCACCTGTTCTACCACCACACAGACCAGCCTTCACCAAAACCCAGAAAATAAAGGCAACGCAGAACACCCAGTGAAGGAAACCAGTGTAGCAGAAGATAGAAATCCACTTAGGACTAAAACTAGATGCTTTAATTACGAGTTGTAAATTCACCACATAGTAAGTACTAATCACATGGGAGGCCAAAATGAAAGAAATGCAGGCCCATGTAATGAAATGATTGCATATCTTGGATTTAAAATGCCAACAACACCCGACCATCTTTTCAGGGTACCCAAAACTCGTGCCAATCCTGACATCAGTGATTTTTATAAAAGTGCCCGTACTTTCATCCAAACAAGAAATAAAAGCCCATCTTATCAACAATATACTAAAATTAATTTTCTTTCCCATTTCACTTTTGAAATTTGAATTCGCGTTGCGTCTCATAAAGCTACAAACCGCCACTCTCATCCAATTAGCATCATCCACGTGACTCATCATTTAATACCCTTTTTCTTTCATTCTCAATGAGAAACACTATTTTCTTCCATCAACAAATTCAAATTTCTCTAGCACTTAGTTCCTTGTATAGTAAGACCCGTGGTAGCCAACACATCCGCAACCGCATTTCCCTCTCTGTAGATGTGTTGTAATTTGAATTAATCTAGTCTTGGGAGCAACAACCAGATTTCATGCAGTAGATTGGACATATTCTAGCTAGCCCTATAGTTTCTCTTGACCATCTCTATCACTATTTTTGAGTCTCCCTCGATAATTAAATTTTTAATTCCCACAGAAACTGCCACCTTCAGGCCCCAAAATAAGGCTGAGATTTCTGCCACATTGTTAGAACTCATCCCAAGATAAACCACATAAGCAATAATCATCTGCCCAAGGTGGTCTCTAAAAATACCTCCACCCGCAGCAATCCCATTAGAGGCATCCCCATCGAAATTCAGCTTGGTGTAATTCTCCTTCGAGGGGCCCACTTAGTATTTCTCCTTGCCACCACCTTGGAGCTATCAAAATAAAAGGAGTTAGGGACATGCCAAATTTGAGCCATTCTACAATCTAAATCCATAGAGGGGAATTGAGGAATTTTCCACTGGAAAGTCACCAGGTTTTCCTTCAGCAAATTAACAACCAATCTCACCATCTCCTCAATATCAGTTTCCTCCCCTCTAAACACCCTATTATTTCTTTCTTTCCACAGACTCTAGAAAACATGTGGGGGTAACATTCTCCATAGGAAACTAATAAGCGGGTGCACTGAAGAATGGCCCCAGTTGATAAAAATTTGGTAAACATTCTCCAAAAAAACCCAATCCAGCTGCATTTTTCTCATCATTTTGGACCACACCATAGACGCATAGGGACAATGAATTAGGAGATGGTTAATGGTCTCTTCTTGATTTTTCACATAACACATCTATTGACCAGGTGAACTCCCTGCTTCTAGAGGTTATCAAGCATGAGAATATTACCACGCAACATAGTCCACCAGAAGAAATTGATTTTAGGGATCAGTTGAGGGATCTACACCTTTCTCTAAATTTTCTCATCTGCCGCCATCTTTGAATTGGCTAAATAAGTAGATTTCACTGTGACCCCCCCCAAAATGTTATGATGCCAGACAACCTTATCATCTAACTGAGAGAGGGGGATCCTAATACCTACCAAAAGCTTCTGAATCTCCTTGACATAAAGAGGAACCTGGGTCTGATCAAAATAAGTTTCCGCCAAAATTTTCCATTTCCTATCTTGAGATATGTAATCTTTAACTTTACTTCCAAAGTGAGAGACCAGTCTGTCCCTAATGAGACCATATTTGTCCCTACCCAAAGGTTTATTACTAACCCACCAGTCCTCCCAGTTACTAATCTGAGAACCATTACCAAGCATCCATTTCAACTCCCTAAATAGAGTTCCCTTACATTTAGCAATAAAATTCCAAATTATAGAGCCAGAAAGAAAATTCTGACAATACGAGAAATGGGCAAAGTCATTGAAATATTTGGCCTTCATAATTCAGCTCCAGCTAGAGGTCCCCCTAAACAACTGCCAACCAATTTTGGTAATCAAAGCCTTGTTTAGGTCTTTCATTTTCCTCACTCCCAGCCCGCCTAAAAACTTAGGTTGACAAACTGTATCCCAACTGACCAAGTTCATTCTGGCTTTTTCCTCCACCCCTGTCCATAAAAAGTTTCTCTGGATTTTATCAAGCTTCTCCGCCATTCTGTCAGTGATTTTAAATATAGAAAGGAAGTAAATAGGTATACCTTGAAGGGCCGCAAACAACAATTGTAGTTTCCCCGCCTTGCTTAGAACTTTCCCCTTCCATCTTGCCAGATTTTTTTGCATTTTTTCCAGAATGGTGTTCCAAAACTAGTTTGAGACCTCCTTAACCATGAGCGGGAGCCCAATATAGGTGTTTGAAAGCTCATCCCCATGCATCCAAGACATTCCACAATCTTCTGTTGGGTTCTCTATTCATTATTGAAGAAATAAATTTTACTTTTACAGCAGTTGATCACTTATGCATAGGAATTCAGAAGAAGTTTCCACTCCCTAGCTTTCCTAATATAGGATTTTCCAAAAAGGAATGTATCATCTAAAAATTGTTGGATAACTTTGGGAGGAAGTGTGGAGGCTAATTTAAAACCAACAATGGATCCATTTCCTTCCAACCTCAGAAGGTTACGAGCCAGCACCTCTGCCACCAATAGGAAGAGGTAGGGTGAAAGAGGGTCCCCTTGTCACAATCCCCTTTCCGGCTTAAAAGACCCCCAGGGTGAGCCATTGACCAGCACAGAAAAGTCAACTATTTCCATTGCCACCTTCATGATATTAATGAATCTTTCCTGAAACCCAAATTTTCTTAACACCCTATATAAGAAGTCCCAAAAGACCTTATCGTACGCCTTAGATATGTCCAATTTTAGCACCATACCAACATTCTTGCCTCTTTCCATAGAATGAATGATCTCATGGGAGGAAATCACCGCATCCAATATTTGTCTACCCAGCACAAAACCCTTATGGTTAGGATTTATGATTTTTCCAAGAAGAGGTTTAATTCTATTGGAAATGATTTTGGAAAGAATTTTGTAGACAGTATTGCATAGGCTTATGGGGTGGAAGTCTCCCATACTCTATGGGTCCTAAACTTTAGGAACAAGCACAATAGATGTGTTATTAAGTTTTTTTAGGATATTTCACATTCGAACAAAAACACGGGTTGCATGAATTAGATCATACTTGATAATCTCCCAGAATTGCCGGAAGAAAGCCGAAGGAAAGCCATCCAGGCTTGGATATTTTTAAGCCCCCATGGAGAACACATCATTTTTGACCTCTTCCTCCGAGAATTGAGACAAAAACACTTCATTTTCCTCCACACTAATGACAGTCGGGATAGCCTCTAGGAGCCTATTAGAAATAACATTCGTAACCCCCCAAACCGGGCATATGAAAGTGTCATGAAAGAACTTAGCAGCAAACCTACCCATTTCATCTTCCTCTTTTAGTATTTGATTCCCACCGATATTTAAGGATTTTATGGTATTCCTTCTTTTATGAATTGAAGCTGACCTATGGAAAAAGGTCAAACTCCTATCACCTTCCTTGAGCCATTGAACCTAGACCTTTGCATCCAGTAGATTTCCTCCCTCTTTAGATGTTCTTTCCATTTCTTTTTCCAACCTTCCTCTTCAAAATGATCATTCCAAGAGGAGAGGCCACTGGCCATGTCCTCTTGGAAGTGCCTAAGCTTTTCCTCTATTTCTTTCTTGCTTTGAAAAATGTCTCCAAACCTGGTCTTGCTCCACCTTTGGGCCTCCTTCTTAATTTAAAGTGTAATTTTTTAGAAACTCTAAACATGGTCGTCCCCCAAATAGGATTGTTCTACCATCTTTTTATACATTCCAAAAATTTAGGGTGGGAGTGCCACATTATCTCATAATGGAAAGGTCGTGGCACACAACCATTCTTCTCTTCCCAGTTAAGAATCAAAGTGGAATGATCATAAACTGTCCTAGTGAGATGAGAAAGACTGACAATTGGAGCAATATCCCAACCTCCTGAAATCATCCATCTGTCCAGTCTAAGCTGAATAAGTTGCTTTCCCTTTCTATTGTTGGATCAGGTGAAGACCATTCCTTGCAAATCAATATCGACCAAGTCATTGTTACTCATAAAGTACGCTAGCTCTTGCATACTTTCTGTGTAATCCTAGGTGCCCCCCATTTTCTCAGAGGGAAATAGGGGGAATTAAAATCACCTGCACACATGATGGGGTATCTTTGATCATCTGATATGAGGTTAGAGTTATCTTTTTATCTTGTTTGTTGATGACATTTTATTTGATCAGCTGATATGAGGTTAGAGCTATCTTGTTATCTTGTTTGTTGATGACATTTTATTTATTGGTAACAAAAAGGTGATGATTAGAGAGATCAAAACTTAGCTTTCTGGCACATTTGATATGAAGGATTTTAGGGCTACTAGATATATTCTTGGGATAAAAATGAGTGGGATTAGGGATCCCAAAAAGCTTTGGTTAGGTTAAAGTAAGTATGTTGATACCATTTTGAAAAGATTTATAATGCACATATGTTAACCAACAAGAATTCTATTTTTAATTGGTACTAAGGAGTTTATACTTGTGTCATTATTCTAATGATAAAATTGAAGAGATATCTAATTTTTATTATGCTAGTGTTGTTGGTAGTTTACTATATGAAATGGTGTGTACCAGAGAAGATATGACCCAAGCAATGGAAGTTCTATGAAGCTTTATGTCTAAACTTGTTAAAGAGCATTAAATTTTTGTTAAAAGGGTATTTAGGTACTTGTGAGGTACTCTGATTATTGTTTGGATTATTGTGGTATTGATGATGTGGATATAAGTCATTGAACATATCAAATTTTTTTGACGTAGATTGGGTAGGTGATTTAGAAAGTCGAAGGTCTAGAAGTGGCTATGTGTTTACATTGTTTGGAGGTGTAGTAAGTTGGATGAGTAAAAGACAACCTATAATTGCATTATTCCCCATAGAATAACTTGGAGTATATGGTTGGTGCACATGTTAATCTCTAAGTTCTGTTGATGATTAGTGACCAACACTTAGTCATTCACTAAGGCAGTTTTAGTTGGTTATCACTGTGGCCGAGCTAAAACTATGCAAGGCCGAGCAACATTGTCGAGAAGTTTTTAGTATGCTGAGTTACATTGCCAAGCCGAGTAAGACACAGGGATGTTAAGTGCCAAGCGACAGACAGTGAAGTGCTGAGCAGGACAATTTTTGTATACATGTCTAGAATGATACAAACTTCAAGGATAAGTGATCTGGCTGACTTGTATAAGATTTTTGGGCTGACTAATGTATGCATTTAATATTCTTATACGGAGCTAGTTATGCATTTAATTGTTTTATCCTATGCATGACTCATTGTAAGCATTAATTGTTTTACCATCAAGGCATGGATATCAGATGTTGATCGTTGATCTAGATCTCGCTATCAGATCTGACCAGATATATTAGATTGCTTCTAACCCTATTTTAAAAGTGTCTATGTGTGTGTGCGGCGACTGCATTTTTGAAGTGAAATGCACAGAGGGTTATTTTGTTAAGAGGCAGAGATCAAGTAGAGTAAGAACATAGTGAACAGTAGAGTAAAGATATATCAAATTATGAGATCATAGAAGGTACTGGAAAGAGGAGATCTGTCATCAGCATCAGAGTGCATAACAAAGGATCAATACTTGAGACTTTCTAATCATTGTATCAGGTGAAAATCTCTTAACAGAGTGGTTCTAGCAGACCTTTCTTAAATCTTGTAACAGAGTGCTTACTTCATTGTAGGTTTCAAATCCTTTCACAGGGTAGATTGTAATGATATTAAGCTCTTAACAGGGCAGACCTTTCACAGGGTAGATTACATTTTGTAATCAAACATTGTAACCTTAACCGATACACTTTATTACTACATTAGTGGAGAATTTTGTGGGTGTCATCCCCACCCCAGTTTTACCTATTTGGGTTTCTAGGTTACCAAGTTATTGTGTTATGTGTTATTTATTTCACTATGTGGATTCTATCTGAGATTACATTAGATTCATTTATGTATGAATGTGGATTAGTTTGTTTTAAGTGTTTAATTTTGAAGATCTGATTCACCCCCCCCCCCCTCTCAGTATCTTGCTTTCCCATTATTATATTTCCAACAATTGGTATTAGAGCTTAGTTCTCTAAAAATTTATAATCAGCTTGAGAATACAGATCTTGAAATGGAGATCTACAAGAAGGGAAAAGTCATTGAGAATCAAAAGATTGACATTCAGCTAGCACTACAACAGCTTGAGTCTGCAAGACAAGAATTAAAGAAGTCCTTGGCTGCAAGGAAAGATCTAGCCAAGCAGATGAATGACACTCATTATCAAGAAGAGGACACCACAAATTTATTTTAGAATGGAGACTCTACTGAGAGTGATGCAACAATAGCAAATCTACTGGAAAAGAACAGTGCACTATGTGAAGAAGTCAAAAATCTGAAAAAGGAACAAGAAGTCCAATCAATAAGAATGTGTGAAGTTGTTGAACAGAAAAAGAAAGCCGAAGATGACAAGGCTATGGAAGAAGAAGATAAGAGAATGCTGACTACCAAACTTGATGAAATAACACATGATGTACAAACAATGACAGTTAATCAAGTGGACATGGAAAATCAACTACTACTTGCAAATCAGGAGATAAGTAGAAAAGACTTGGAGATTATTAATCTTAGATCTGAGAATAGTCAATTGAAAGATGAATTGAGATCTAAGAAAGAAATCAATAATAGAGTGAATGATCCGAGTGTAGCCATGAGCTACTTTGAACAACTGGTGGAAGCATCAAGAAGACCTAAAGATTCTTCTAGATTAGGTCACACTGGACAACATACAACCACTGAAGATGGAGAATCATCTAAGATAGGTGAAAGAAGGCATGCAAAGCCGAGAAATAACAAACCTATTTGTCACTCCTATGGAAAACCAGGTCATACAGAAAACATTTTCCAAAGCAAGAATGGTAAGTCCAATCCAAAAACTAACTTTAATGGTTACTTCTTTAACTGTAATAAGTTTGGACATCAAGCACGTGAATGTAAGACAAAGGCAAGCAGAACACCTAGATTCAATGGTAATTGCTATAACTATCACAAATATGGTCATAGAGCACAAGATTGCAGATCCAAAGGTAAACAGTAGTGGACATCAAAGGTACAAGAGAAATCACCAAGAAAAGGAAATACTCACAATTGGGATTACAATACATGGCATAGTTGTCATTACTGTGGTGAGCATGGACATGTTCCAGAAAACTGCATAAGGACACATTTCAGAGGTAAGTCCAAAAGTTTGATGAATGGAAGCCTAGTTTGTCACAGTTGTCTAAAAATTGGTCATACAAGGAAAGATTGCAAGACTAGAGTACCAGCTCCTACTGTTGAGAAAATAAGGGAACAAATGAACAAGACATGGGTTAAGAAGTTTGAACCATGCAACAGTGAAGCTAATGAAGTCGAGGTCACCCAATCCAATGGATCAGGTGATCACATCATCTCCAACTAAGAGAAAGAGGTATGTAAGGAACTGTATTTAAAATTCTTATCTAGTTCCTAACATGAAATGTAAAAAAGTCCATATTTGCACATGTTAAGATGCACCAGGACATATCTTTGAAGACAAATGCCAAGATGAGTCAATTGCACTGATAGCTGTCGAGTACTAGTCATGGATACTAAAGCCGAGTTCTTTAGTGAGTGTCGAGTTTTGTTGGCCGAGTGAAATTTTGTGAAGGCCGAGTGTAGTGAGCCGAGTGGGATGCAAGTTGTGTTAAAGCTAAGGACAACTGGATCACACTAACTCAATGGGAAGAACATTCAATGCTCACCTACCTTGACCTTTCGAAGCTTATAAAGGATGAACAGTCGACATTTCATTTTTACCTTGCGATTTTTACTGGTTAACGGAGCGATTGAAGTAATTTGCAGAACTGATCTTAACGGAGTTGAGCATCGAAGATTTTTACCAGCGTGCCGTTGGCAATCCTAAGGTGAACAGTGAACAGTGCGAAGAGCTACTTGCCAAGGTACTTTGTTTTACATCTCTCAAACCCTAATTTCAAATTATGGCTGCAAGTTCTTCTGCACCAGCTAAGAGTATGGAGGCAGAACCAGAACAAATTCAGTTGATATGGAGTGATGAATGTGAACCTCTCAACTTTTGAGCCATTCCTGAAAGTGCAATATAGAGTGATTTAATGGGAGCCCTCTCATCCATTCCACCCAAGGTACTCATGATTCATGATGTTAGATTGTTTTATATGGTTAAGATTGGTGAAGTAGGAGATAGTGAATTGAGGAAATCCTACAGTAAATTGTGTGAAAATAGAGTTCTGAAGGCAGAATTCAAACATCTAGCCGACAAAGGGTTAACTCATGCCCTATTTTTTCCCCAAGGTTTCAAACATGAATGGATAAAAATTATCCTTAGCCAAGTTCATGACATGTGTATGTGGTTAGATAATGGACCAGTCAAGATCACCAAAAGCATGATTCATCGAGTGACTGGTTATCCTGTAGTAAATGGAAAACAAACCATGAGGGATAACAGCAAAGAAGAGATTACATTGAACACTAGAGTAGTATGGAATAACAGAGGTATGACTATCTCTACAATTACTGACCTAGAACTTGACTTTGGAGTAAGGGTTATAGCACATAAGTTCTATCAGTCCAGAAGATTGGATAGTGTTCCCTGTATAGCAGTTGATCAGGCATGGAAAATTGTGAAGAAGAGTCACACATATGATCTTGCCGAGCTACAGCTGACACAGTTAGTCGAGAACCTAGGATCAATCAGAAAGGCTAAGAGCTCGTCATGTAATTTTGGTTCTTTACTAGTCTGTATATTCTTCTACATTCAAGATACATTTCCTACACTAGGAAATATTGTTTGGAAAAAGGATAGGCCCATAACAGTTCAGATTAGTGAATGTATTAAGAAACTAGGGAGCAAATTCAATAGCATTATGGGGAGCTATTTTGTAGAATTCAAGAAGAGAATGAGATTAAGGACTAGGATTCATAAGTCACTAGTGGAGAAGCACTATGAAGAAATCTATTTTCTAGTTGATACAGATAATTCCTATATAAAGGCAGTGACTCCTAGGATAACATGCTTAGAACCATTTCCATATGAAATCAATGTTGATGAAGCATCAGCTGCCATCACTGCACTCCTAGCTGAGGCAATTGATACTACAGCAGAGAGATTTGGAAATTTTGATGAAGTTAAGGCTAAAATTTCTAGAAGTTTGAATGAAGGAACTATGGAGAGGAAGAGAAAGAAGATTGTGAAAAATCTCAAGAAAATGGTTGGCTTAGGTAGTGATGAAGAACCTGAGGATGCACCTTTAGGCCTAACCACTGGACAAGGTGAGGATATTTCTACAGAGGAGGAAGTTAGTGCATCAGAAGAGGTTACTAAGAAAGCTAAGGGCAAGAAACCATCAATTGTCATAGTAACCAAGAAGAGCCAAGCCAAACCTAAGATTACACCTCCTGCAGCTAATCGTCCAAGGACAAGAGCATCTACTGTTACTTCCCCAGTAGAAGTGCAAACAAAAGTGTATGGTAAAAGGAGACTTGTAGAAAGTAGTTCTGGAAAGGAAGCAAAGGTTTCTCCTAAGGCTGAGCCGAGTAAGCCAGCAAAGAGACCAAGAAGAAGATTAAATTTAGGGACAAATAGTGATGAGGAGAAGATAGAAACTGATGAACCCAGCAACATATCTAAAGCTCAATTCAAGAAACCAGAAAGTATTGATGAGGTATGTGACACTTTGAGGAATTCAGCAGGGTTAGCAACATTTAAGTTCATTAAGTATGAAAAGTTGAAAACAACATATAGGCACAAAGTACAGGAAGCACTCTTGGACATGATGAGTACTTTCAAGTTAACTCCTACAGAGATAGGAAATCATGTGCCAGATGAACTTTATGATTTTCTGTCAAGAAAATGGGAATTCGCACTTGCCACTGAAAGACAGATCAGGGAAGGAACACTAGCCCAAGTAATACCTGAGCTCACCTCAAAACAAAGAGTCAAATTTATTGAGGAGTACAAGAGCAGATTTGTTCCTAAACTCAGAGGCTATGTTGTTCTAAAAAATGACATTGAAGGTGTAGTACAGCAGAGCATAAGGATTTACAAGGAAATCTTTGGACTGCTTGTTCCAAAAGATAAAGAATTTGGTGAGGGGACATCCAAGCAAAAGACAAAAGAAGTTGAAGAAAAGACTACCCCTGAACCAAAGATACCTAAAGATCAAATTGTCATTGACCAGGACAAGACCAAAGATGCATTAGATGCAACAAAATCTGTTGATCTAACTGCAGATAGTCCTTCAAATTATATAGTTGATGATCCAAGCAATTTGAATGCTGCGGAACAAGGGATGCCGAGTGGTAAAGACACTGATTCGCCTATTAAGGCAACTGATACAGAAGAAGGGAAGACCACAGTGTCTGATGAAATAATTGAAGTTGGCAGTGATCAGAAAGGTGAAGGACAACAAAAAACAAATGAACAAGAGGTAACTTCACAGATTCCACCTATTTTAGAGGTTGTAAAGACAGTTTTAGATAGTGGAGTAGGAATGAAGGGTATTGTTGATAAGCCTAAAGAAGTAGAGGCAGTGCAAGTGTTGGTTGATCTACCACACTCTGCATCATCCACTCCCACTGGTTCTAAAACTGGGAGTATGCCGAACCCCTAGACAATATTGACAGAATTAAAAGAGGCATTAGATGTTGACACTGTCAAAGGGAAAGATATTATGTTGTCAAGCATAAGTTCTCCAGAATTGAAGAAGAAGAAAATATTGAAGAAGAAGTCTCCGATTTTAGATGTCACATTAGATGAAGTCATTGTCATTCCACAATGGGATCCCAATGAGTTAACATTTGAGCAAATAGGAACTCTTCAAGAATTGCTTAAGAGAAAGAAGAGACAGGAAGAGATGAAGATAGAACATAAGCAAAAGCAGGTATTGCATGACATCAAAGACATATTTGCAAAGGCTTTTGACTTAGAGGATGAAACGCCTCAAGCTCCAATCATTGATCAGCTAGTCAACATTGTACATAAAGTAATAGATGAGGACATAAACAGCAATGAGAAGCTTCTACAATGGTCCCGGAGAAGATTTGAGAGCAAAGTTCTAGAGAAGATCTCAGAAGAAATAGAAACAAAATAGGTTGAACTTTCTATTCTTGTAGAAACTTTAGAGAAAGTTACAACAAATGTTTATTCTTTGTATAAGAAATTATGTGATGTTGAATTTTTCACAAAGGATAATCTACAGCTTGTTGAGAAGCTACAGTTAGATTTGAGATCAACTAGTACTACTTTGGGTAAAGATACTACATCTAGTTCTTTACATTTTAATAAGTTGATAAATGTGCAAAGGAGAATAGCCAAGCTTATGGCTGAAGATGGTCGAATAAGGGCCAAACTGATAACTATTCAGACAAGTTTGTTGCCTCACTTGGAGGTAATACAGAAGGAACTCTCAAAAGAAAAGTAGTTATCACAAAGCAATGCAAATCTATCGACTGCAGAGGGTTTAGTAAGTCTAGCTGCCGAGCTAGAAATCAAATTGGAAATTATGAAGAGTGAAAAATAAAGTTGGGATACTACATTTGAATCCACCTTGCAGCTTCATAAACAATTTTTGGATAAGTTCAACTTAACCCCACCAGCAATCAGTGACAAAAACAAGTGGGAAGATGGTAGGGAAGTTGGAAAGGATACAACATGATACATTAGTACAGCACAGGTACACTTGTATATAAATTTTGAAGACATGTAAACTGGTATATTATTCTGAGTATATTCCTAGGGGGAGTACTTTGTATACTTAGGCAATATTTTTGATAAAATGAATGGAAGTAATGATAAGTGTTTTTGCCACTAATATCAAAGGGGGAGATTGTTAATCTCTAAGTTCTGTTGATGATTAGTGACCAACACTTAGTCATTCACTAAGGCAGTTTTAGTTGGTTATCACTGTGGCCAAGCTAAAACTATGCAAGGCCGAGCAACATTGCCGAGCAGTTTTCAGTATGCTGAGTTACATTTTCGAGCCGAGTGAGACACAAGGATGTTAAGTGTCGAGCGACAGACAGTCAAGTGCTGAGTAGGATAGTTTTTGTATACATGTATGGAATGATACAAACTTCAAGGATAAGTGATCTAGCCAACTTGTATAAGCTTTCTGGGCCGACTAATGTATGCATTTAATATTCTTATACGGAGTTAGTTATGCATTTAATTTTTTTATCCTATGCATGACTCATTGTAAGCATTAATTGTTTTACCATCAAGGCATGGATATCAGATCTTGATCGTTGATCTAGATCTCGCTATTAGATCTGAACAGATATATTAGATTGCTTCTAAACCCTATTTTAAAAGTGTGTATGTATGTGTGTGGCGATTGCATTTTTGAAGTGAAATACACAGAGGGTTATTTTGTTAAGAAGCAGAGATCAAGCAGATCAAGAACACATTGAACAGCAGAGTAAAGATATATCAGATTATGAGATCATAGAAGGTATTGGAAAGAGGAGATCCGTCATCAGCATCAGAGTGCATAACGAAGGATCAATACTTGAGACTTTCTAATCATTGTATCAGGTGAAAATCTCTTAACAGAGTGGTTCTAGCAGACCTTTCTTGAATCTCCTAACAAAGTGCTTACTTCATTCTAAGTTTCAAATCCTTTCACAGGGTAGATTGTAATGATCTTAAGCTCTTAACAGGGCAGACCTTTCACAGGGTAGATTACATTTTGTAATCAAACATTGTAACCTTAACCGGGACACTTTATTACTGCAGTAGTGGAGAATTTTTTGGGTGTAATCCCCACCCTAGTTTTACCTATTTGGGTTTCTGGGTTACCAAGTTATTGTGTTATGTGTTATTTATTTCATTGTGTGGATGTTATCTGAGATTACATTAGATTCATTTATGTATGAATGTGGATCAGTTTGTTTTAAGTGTTTAATTTTGAAGATCTGATTCACCCCCCCACCCCTCTCAGTATCTTGCTTTCCCATTATTGTATTTCCAACAGCACATGCCTCCAAAGAGGTTGTTTGGTTATAGAATTTGTAATGATATTAATTTTTTTTGCAAGATAGTGATGATTGGATGTGACAGTTAGAGTGCCATATTTTGGCAAAAACTCCTATGTATTATGCTCGTACTAAAAATGTTGATGTTCAATATCAATTTGTGTGAGAGATGGTTGAGAGAGGATGAGTCTTGTTTGAAAAACTTCTCACTTTGGATAATGTTGTAGATTCTCTCATGAAGCCAGTGACCATGGATAAGTTCTCTTGATGTAGGGAGGCCATGTGCCTTGATCACTGTACTTAATTTGAATTATGTATCTCTATGGGGTAAATTACAATGTATGATGTTGTAGTCCATCATGCTAGAATTGACGCATAACCATAATGATGGTATTCCTTGCACTTCAATGAGACATGTCATTGTGTAGAATTGACGCAGTCAAGGATGGAGAAACCTCTAGGAGATTGGTCCAACCCTTGCAACCAACATACACAACGAAAGGAAACAAGACAAAATATATATAATAAGATATTCAGCCTTTTATTATCATCGAAAATCATTTACACCAGATCTGCAACATGTTGTTTCACATGCCAAGCACACAGGTCTGATTACATTCAAAACCCTTCAAATCCTAACCAAGATAAGCCAAATAATCTTATGAGATCATCCTGCTCCTTAGGAACAAGTCCATAAGCTTATAAAGCCATCACAACATCAACTCAGCCTTGAAAAGATTACATTCCCCAAGAAATGAGTAAATATTTTACACCCAAATAGGTCATGACCCAAACCTTAAAGAACAACCTCCAATGAAATATTTAAGAGATGCGATCACATAAAAATGTCGGCCTCAAACATAAAAATGAGGTAGCACGATCACGCTCAAAAAAACCAATCGGAAGATCAAGAAACCAATCAGAAAACACAATGACCAACCGGGAAATGAAGAACATGACAAACATGTGAAGAATCTGCCATAGCTCTCAGGCGATGAAACCAAATGAGGTGTGATCATACTTAGATAAGTTTCAACACGAAGCCATGAACACACAGAAGCGACCGCATTTCAAAAGAACAAGTACAGATTGACCGCAACCAGAAAAACCAACCACCAACTAGAAATAAGTACAGAATTGGACCGAGCCAATCTTAAGATGCCTTCTCCTAGAAAGAACAAAACAAGATGTGATCCAAGGCAAAGGTTCACTAGGATGTCTCGAACAAACCCATCTGATCGCATAAGATAATAAGCCAATGGGAGTGACCGCTACCTAAAACACCAAAAACTGCCCAACTGGAACATAACAACAAACAAACTAAAGGAAGTCTTTTTGGTTGATGCAAGATTGCCAAGATCCTAAGATGCTCCTGCATCAAGAATCTATTTTTCAATAAAATCATCTAGTTTGATATCAAAATTTTAATGATGTGACACTTCCATTGAAGGAACAACCACTTCTTGTTTGAAAGAGACCCATGCGGGTTAGCCATGGTGAAGCCTAGGAATTTGTACGACCCAAAGGGATAGGAAACAAAAAGGTACAAAATGGAGCCAATAATAAAACTCTAGAAAACTTAAGACTATTGTATTGATATGTATTAATTAAGGTTTCTAAAGTCCACACCCATTAACTAAAGTCATCTTTTTATTACTTAATTTTTCAAAAATCTTTATTAAATTGATGCCCTAGAATGAGAGTGGACTAGTGAATTTTAGATGCGTAAGTGAAGGCTAATGAATGCATTTAAACACTAGCACTATTTTTTGTAGAATATATTATACTTTGTTTGCTTAGGAAATGGAATTAAAAGGGGGCAATCATCCAAAATTTGAATATAAATTTCAAAAGGTAAAGGTTAAATCCATTACCATGGGGTTGATATGCAAATGGTCAAATTTGGGTAGGTGATAACTATATTAAGGTGGGTGTATGGAATTAATGTAATAGATTTTAAGAATAAATAAAATATTGATATATTTGCTTGTAAATATAAGATACGGTCTAAATATTCAGCTCTATATATCTCTCATGATTGAATATTTATTTTAGGCCTCTTTAATTTATAATACAGTTCTTCATCAAATTCAAAATAAGATGTCAACAATAAGAATCCAAAATCTAATAATTAAAATATATAACACCCTCAAAAAAAAATTTAACTATAAATTTTTTAATTTAAAAAAAAACAGATTGTAATGAGTGAGAATAAATAAAAGAAAATAAAAAAAAAGCTATCGAATCGAAGTCCACCGAAAGAATCGCAGAACTTAAACCAAAACAGCTATAATAATTTTTTTGATGAATAGTCCTTTTCTATTAATAAAATATTAAAGATACATATTCACAAAACAGCTATAATAATTACGAAAGGAAAGATACAAAAAATGTCTAGAAACTGCTATGAATTATTAATTCTCCCATAAAACTTCGCACTGAAAATAGATCTTAGTTGGAGCAATTCATCCAGACAGCGACATTTGATTTTGCAAGAATTGAATAGCATGTGTTATCATTAATCACTGTTAAGATTTAGCAATATAGTGATAGATGAGAGAAAAAAGGTAATTTTCCAAAGATGGGTTAAGAATGAACTTTTATATTCATCAGATTTATATTTATACAGATGGGATTTGGACCTTCCATTGTGGAAAGGAAAAATTAAATAAAAACAAAACTATGTATCTCAATATCATTATCAATTATATTATAAACAGCTTTACAAATATTCAGTTAAGAAAATATATTTAAAAAATGATGATAGCCATATGATTGATTGATTACAACAAATATTTGAGTTTTAGAATCATGTCCATTCATTTAAATAAGTTTTTATTTGATTGGTTGGTTTTTCAACAATCTTTATTATATTAAAGATTTGTTGAAAAAATCATGTTTAATATCGTTTAATTTCATGACAATGTCTTTCATACTTGGACGCTGTAGTGGAGATTTACTTGTACAAACCAACCCTACCTGTAAAATTTGAGTAAGCCATTCCAACACCATTGATGTGTCTAATTCATTCACATTTCTGAGTAGGGTGTAGTCCACCACTTCTGCTATGTCATCTGGAAAATTCATACTTACCCATTTTGTAAGAGTCAATCCTTCTGTAAACATCATATCAGTTGGCTTCCTCCTTGTAAAGAGCTCCAGCAATAAAATACCAAAACTATATATATCTCCTTTTGTCCCAACCTTTCCACCCATTGCATATTCTGCAGTACAGTACATTCATCAATAATTGTCAAGTTCATTTTATGTATAGATGTAATATATAAAACGAATTCAGTCTAATACATAGATTAGAATAAAACTCAAACTGGTACCTGGTGCCATGTAACCAAAAGATCCCTGAAGCGCATTTGTAGAAGCCAATGAATCAAGGGAGTTCCCAAAAACCACTTTTGCAATACCAAAGTCTGCTATATATGGAGTGTTATCATCCCCCATTAAAACATTGCTTGGTTTCAGGTCACAATGTATGACTTGCACAAAACAATAATGATGTAGATACTCCATCCCCTGGGCTATCTCTGATGCTATTGTTAATCTATCATTTAAATTTAGTTTACATTCACCTCCTCCTTCAGGGTACAGCCACCTATCTAAACTTCCATTCGGCATGAATGGAAGAACCAAAGCTTTAAGAACAGGGTTTGAACAGACTGTTATGATTTTAATCACATTACGGTGTCGAACTCTTTTCAGTGCATTGCATTCTGTTATAAAACTTTTTTGGGCATTTTGTTCTTGGAAATTAAGGACTTTGACAGCAATATGTCTTCCATTACTCAGAATTCCTTTATAAACTGATCCAAATCCACCCCTCCCTAGCAGATTTGCCTCGTCAAAGCCATGAGTTGAACTCACCAGTTCTTCATATGAAATCCTTATGGGTTGTACATGGAGATCAAGGGTACACTGTTCTACACTGTCAGCTTCACTAGAGGCACTCTGTTCTACATTGTCAGTAGAGATGCTCTGCCTCTTACATCTCCATTTATAGGAAAATGCAAGCAATAGAAAGCACAGGATCAATATTACAATGCTGGTCAGAACACCGATTATTACCTTATGGGAGATTGATAGCCCTTTGTGCTTGGACTTGAAATCAGGGCACGGTGGTAAATTTATCCATTCACCACAGAGACCAAGATTTCCTGCAACTGCTGAGGTGTCAATATCTGAGAAAACCCCTCCTTTTGGAACCTCTCCGGTTAACCTATTTGAAGATAGGTTTAGATGGCGAAGCATTTTCATGTCTTGCAAAGCCACTGGTATCGTACCTGACAAATTGTTGCAAGAAAAGTCCATGTCTTGAAGATATTTTAGTGTTGCCAGAGATGCTGGAATTGGGCCTTCAAATGCATTCGAAGAAAGATTTAGATATTCTAAAGCCGTGCAGCTTGCCAAAGCACTTGGAATGCCAGTAGAGAAATGATTGTGAGATAAATCTATTGCTAATACCATAACCATTTTGCTCACATCCAAAATTGAACCCTCCAATAAATTGTTAGAAAGGTTGAAGTAGAAATGGAGATTTTGCAGGCCTGCAACTTCAGGCGGTATATTTCCTGTAAGTTGGTTGTAAGCCAAGTCCAGCTTTGCCAAAGTTTGGCATCTCCCTAAACTAGCAGGTATTTCCCCTGATAGTTGATTGTGGTGAAGATTAAGTTCTCGTAATTGTGGGAGGTTACCAAGACTCTCTGGAATTGTCCCTGAAAGCATGTTTTCACTTATTGACAACAATCCAAGCCTTTTTGATAGCCCAAAACTTTCTGGAATTCTTCCACCTAAATTGTTTTTGTCCAGAATTATCCTTTCCAGATTCAATAGTTTACTGAGTGTAGATGGAATGGACCCATTGAAGCGGTTTGCTTCCAGGGTTAGTGTTGCCATGTTTGTGAGGTTACCAATCTCATCTGGTATGTTTCCCCCAATTTCATTTAAGTTCAATGCAAAAAAGGAGAGTGAATTGGACAGGCGGCCAACTGAATTGGGCAAAACACCAGTGAGATAATTTAAACCCAAATCAAGTTGTTCCAAGCTGGAGCAATTAGTCAACGCTGTTATTATAGGCAAACCACTGCTTCCACTCACAAAATGGTTCTGCCACAAAATAAACCGTCTCAGCTTCTTCATTTTCCCAAATACCAGGGGCACTGCGCCGCTCAATTTGTTGCGCTCCAGATAAAGCAGTTGGAGCTGAGTCCAATTACTTAGTGAGGTGGGTATTTCTCCACTCAGTTGATTTCCCCACAAATACACTTCTTCCAACTCTGATAACCTGCCAAGCTCCCAGGGAATGGAGCCAATTAAGTTGTTCCGATATAATTGCAATATGTGGAGATGACTACAATTGGAAATGGCCACGGGGATTGATCCTGTTAAGTTGTTTGTGTGAAGATTAAGCCAGTTTAACTGACTAAGCATTCCCAATTCAGCAGGAATGCCACCTTGTAGTCTATTTTGGGCCAGGTGAAGGACAGTTAGAAAGGACAGGTTTCCGAGGACAGGTGGGATAATACCTGTCAAGTTGTTTACTCCTAATTGCATGATTTCTAGATTTGAAATGAGACTAAACTCAGAGGGAATGCTTCCACTTAAATTGTTAACTAACAGATTGAGAAATTGCAAAGAACGACAGCCTCCTAGAGAGGATGGAATGGACCCTTCCAAATTGTTATAAGATAAACTAAGTAATTTCAAGCGAAAAAGCCTTCCTATCTGATATGGAATATGGCCCTGCAAGCTGTTATTAGAGAGATCAAGTAGTCTAAGGAAGGAAAGGTTCCCCAGTAATGGAGAGATGGGGCCAAGTAATCCCATACCTCTGAGATTCAATGAAACCACACGCTGTCGACGGGAAGAGCAGGTAACACCAGTCCAATTGCAGAAGATGTGGGCGGGAGACCAATCAAACAAAGAATTATATGGATCGACGGAGAGGGCAACCTTGAAACCAATCAGAGATTGATGATCAGAATAATTGGAAGACTCTGCTATAAGTGCAGGCAGTGCAGAGAAAAAGAGTAACAGAGGAAGCATCACCATCTTCATTCTTATAATAAAAATAATTAATGTTAAACGCCGTCAGATGAACAGCGTAACAGAGGATGATGAAGTTCAGATGAACAGCGCCTGGATTTGTAGCAAAATCTTATAAAAATAAATAATGGTCGGCGTGCTAGGTAACTCGGTTCACCACATTTAACGAATGATGCAGAGCAGATGGACAGCGTTTGCAGTTGTACCTAATTAAATTTATTGCAAGTCTGTATGGGATGATATGGAACAGAGCGCATTGACTATATGTTGAATTATTGAGATGGAGTAATTTTATAAACAAGTTTCTTTATTGACTTGTATCAATCTCAGGATTTTTTAGTGTTTTTTTTTAGTTTTGATAAAATGAGAAAAATATTGTAGAACAGCTTTATAAACAGCTTCACTATAGAATCAGCTACATCACTATTGACATGGACTAATTTTTTATTTTTATTTTTATAGGTGGGAATATTTGTGTATTCATGGAGGTTCTTTTTGCTATTACTTGGGTCAATCATAAGACTTTATTTTTCAAAAACTTTTTACTTTATATAGTTCTAATATATATTGACATTTTATTGATTTAACAAAAAAAAAATTATTTCTCATTCTATTGGTTGAAGCTTGCTACACTCATGAGTGAGGCTTTTTGTTGTAGATGAATATTTGTACGTGGACTTTGTGAATTGTTTCCAATTATTTTAAGTGCAGAGTTTTATATGTGAGTGGAAGCATTTGGTTAATGCATTCATTGCACATTAAATATAGGGAATCTCTCTTCAACTATATTTTCTCAAACCTTCTTCCAGATTGTCATAAGTAGAGAGTTGAGAAGAGTAGCTCTATAGTTTGATGTTCTGAGATTTCATGCAGGTGCATTTCTTTTTTTTGTATGTTTTTCAATATGTTTTTTCTTAGCTGGGTTGCTACAAATCCATCTTCATTTTCTAATGTTTCCTCCTCTCTTACGCTTTGGATTAATGGTAAAAAAACATATCATTGTTTATAGGATAGTAGAGTTTATGCGTGTGTTTATTTTTCCTTCTCCACATTGGTTTAGCTGGCTTGCTAGTTTCATTCTTAAAATGTTTTTTTCTTTGTTACAACTTCCTTTTTCTTTTAAACCAGGTGATGAGAATGTTTAATTAAGATTTAGTTTGGCTTACACAACCATTCGCAGTTTATCCCCCTTGCTAAACACTAGTAAGTTGAGTGTAATCTTCCCATATTTTATTCTGCCATGGAAAATGTTTATTGTGTAAGTATTAATAATTGAATAATTCCTTTCTTATTTGATTAGCTTGTTCTATTCCTTATTTCGGCTGCAACTTTGTCATAAATTCCTTTATTTGTTAATTGTAATTTGTTCTTTCTTGAGTTACTTCTGTGAGTACCTATTTTACTTCTTCTCGGTTTAGGCATGTTTTTACACAGGTAGGCTTTTTGGGTTTCTGCTTAACTCCACAATTGGATCTCAATGATGGAGTTTGTGAGATCTTTTGTGATTCTATCTATGAATGGTGCAAAGCAAAATAAAACTTACATTCATAAATTTCATTCAATATCTCCTCCAACACATTTACTATTCATTGACAACATCCATGATACCAAATTTGCAGGTACTCAAAAACACAAAAAATAAAATTCATGGATATCTGTCATTCTGAAAACTATTACTTGCTATATCAAGTTACAAATTATGCTCGTTGTAAGAGAGAAAAGTGTCAATCAAACAATAGCTGCATATGCATATTTTACATTCATTATATCAATCCAAATTGACCCACTGTGTCAACAATACTCTGAACTACATGCTACTGTATATTTACTGGCTCATGCTATAGTGTACTGTTAAGTCAATATTAAGATTGTATATGTAACATATTTTTGTGTGTGTTTCATGGACATCTAATCTTATTGAAATACAAAATGTTGTTGATGTCATGTTGTAACATTTGCTACTCTATAACCTATTTCGTGTCTAAAATGAAAACTTCAATTGCTACAATTTCTTACTCATTAGCTTTCAACAAATTATATTTAACTTAGGCAGTAACTTTGAAGCTTTGCCTCTTTGTATAAACAAGTTTCTTTATTGACTTATATTAATGTTTCAAATTTTTTTCTAAGATAAAATGACAAAATATTACAAAACAATTGTATAAACAACTTCAGTTATAGAATCAGTTACAACACTAGCTGTAACAACATGTATTTTGAGAAGATGTTTTAATATATTAATATATTTAAAAATATTATACTTTTGTATAAATTTAAATATTTTATTTTATATTATTTATTTATTTATTATATAATTTTTATATATCTATATTTTATTACATTCATATGTACTTATATATTCAATCTATATATTTAATATACCAAAGTACAAATACATGTATTTCCATAAATATATTACCTAGGGCTCTTTTATACTTGGAGTCATTTTTGTAGTTATGGGGTTGGCCAAATGGTTGTAAACTTGATACTTTCAAATCAAATTGTGTTGACCCATACCACACACTTTCTCACCTTGAAATAACGATATTTATTGTTAATCACACAAAGTTAATCGCACAAATCCAAAATATATTTTTATGTCCTTGTGTTTAAAGACATAGAATGCATTCATTTTATATTGTGAATACTCACGAGTCCTTTTTCATTCTGAGAAGCTAAGACTTTATTTTGGTTAGACAAAGAGAAATCTAGATCTCCGTAATCATTGTAAGAGCATATTAATGACTAAATAGTTTTGTTTGCAATCTCAAGTATAGACATTTCTATGAGTTCATTTGGGAAAACATATACCGTGGTGACAAAATGGCAACCTTCCAAATGTAATTTAAACTACTCTTAATCCCTAATTATTAGGAAAATATAAATAAGCTAGTAAAACCTTCACCCTAATCATATGCGCACAGTGATAAGAAGTAAGCTTGTAGCTATCTTGATTCTTAATTAACTAGTATACAATTAATATAATATAATATAGATAGCTAAATCATAATTGGTTTGCATTGAAGATATGTGTTGCTTATAAGAACTAGTGTTTAGTTTATGTATATATTGTGAATTATGTTATAAAAAACTTGTTGAAGTTTGTCTCCTTGAATGGCTTATTAATTTATATCAAATATTTGTAGTACATTTATAATAATATATTTTTACTCATGAAATTGATTTTAGTGTATGTGTTATAAAAGCATAATCTTAATATCTGAAAGGCAAAAAAAAGAGTTAGAAACACATATCTTTCAGTTTGTGATAATTATTTTTGAATGGTTGATAAAGTACATATTAGATCTAATTTAGTCTATATTTGAGGTCATTTAAAGAATTGATTATAAAATTGGGTTTTCTAGACACAGTCCACTCCAAAGGTTGCAAATAATTAAATTTTTATGTAACTTCTAGTTGGTTAATGAAGTATATGTTGAGCTAATAAAATATATACGAGTTTACGTGGAGTATAATTAATGAAATTATTGTGAAATAATGCATTCTACCAGATTCACTCATAAAGATGCAAATTAGGAAAAAATGTTAGACATCATTCTAGAGAAGTGAATTATATGTAGAGGTCTATTATAGCTATAAAAAATTAGATTTTTTTTATTCATTTGGAATAAGTTGCTAAAGACTAACTTGGAGGAATAATGACAAATACATAGACTACATGCCAAGATATCAATTCTCACAAACAAAATACAACTCCTATCAAAGTGGATATAATTTCAAGTTTAGAATAAGGTGGAACTGCATATCAAATGTGATATTAAATTGATTACCGATGCAAAATTTGGAATGAAATATGTCATCACAAATACTAGAAGTTTTGAGTATTTAAGTAGAAATGACTATGATGAATAAAATTGGGTTACTTGGAGTCCATATAATGTCCAAAACAACAAAAACAGGGTCATAGATCTACACAACTACTGAAGTTCTTTCTAAATTTTAGCAACCTCTAGATTCCTATCCATAATATTTGCATGCATATCCATGACATCATGGATAATAGCTCTATATATGTCCATAACGAAAAAAAATTCTAGCCATTGCAAAGGGACCATCTTAGTCCTTGAGAGATAATGGATTTAGAGTTGGACACAAAATTCCATAGAGTTGAACTAGAATCCATAGCGTTGTCGTCCTATGAAAAAATCCCAAAAGTGATTGTACCTTCCAAGATATTTGTTAGAGATAATAGATGTCCCTTCAATCTTTTCCATAATTATTTGTCCAGTAGCGCCTTGTTGAACCCTTTTAATTTTTTATTAGCAAAACCACCATGATTCTTAGGGAGGCAGACATGATTCCAGGAAACTAAATGCTTTCCATTATTGGATTGTAACCGAGTCCATGGAAAATTACACTGAATTTATTTGATCTTAAGTAAAAATTTATTAGGTAATTTAAAGAGGCACATATGTTGACATTGTGTATGAGGAATCCTTCAACTTGTTGGGAGCAAGCTCAAACATGCAAACGTTAGTGGGTTAGCACACAAATCATTTCAAAAGCATGTAAGAGAACAAGCAAGCAACAAAGAATACCAAATAACATCAGATAAAGCTTAAAATAAGTAAACAAATGCACCCTATTCTACTCATTTTGATTTGCTCTTTTAGATTGGGTGTAGGTGTGCTCTCTCAAACACACAAAATGCAATGGATCCCAATGCAATGCAAGACTAACAAAACAAGAACAAAGATTCAAGAGCTAGTAAGAAGAACTAATCTCAAATCTTCTTCAAGAAGATGATATTCTAAAGCTAGTCATAAAGATGATATGCATATGCTATATAGAAACTAAGATTCATTCACCAATTTGAAACCTAGCATGTGATTTCTAAGTGACTTAAGCATGGAAAGCATAAAAACTAGAAACTAAGAACATTAGCATGAAAA
>MU224207.1:526502-619627 GCA_018584345.1 Thuja plicata
CTTCCTTATTAATTAAGGCAAGGAAAAGAGGGAGAGAGAGAGAGAGAGAGAGAGAGAGAGAGAGAGAGAGAGAGAGAGAGAGATAATACTCAATAATTATACAATATGTTCATATAATACTCATCATGATACCTATCCATAAAATTCATACATATATCCTAGCTTCCAAGTACTTCATTTCATTAAACATTAGGAAAACAATTCATCATTTCAACGTAGTAAGGATACATGACATAATTAAACAAGAGATGCACTTAATTTCATTTTAATCTATAAGTACAATCACTCATTATCCAAAACTACCTTTTTGATCCAATTAAACTCTAAAATCATTAGTCAACTCAAGGACACATAGAATCAATTCAAATTAGAATTCACTGATGTTAAGGGCATACATAGATATAGACACATATGATGTTAGTAACCAATCATAATCCATGAAGAGAATACACCAACAAACACAACCTAACAACTTCTAGAGTCTTCGTGACCCCTCTCAAGAATGCATCCAAGAGAGAAAGCACATAGACAGGAAATACCATAACTACTTACTGCAACATAAATCTTAGAATCACAAGGGAAATAATATTACCTAGAGATCCTAGTGTTGCAACATGGGCTCTTATACCAGATGTAATACCCCGCTAGAAAACCCTCGTAGACTAACCACTAACCACTAAAGCAATATATTTTTTTAACATAATAGAACATGTCATCAATCACATCATACAATGCACAAGGTGAGATAAAATTTATTTGATAATAATGTCCTCTAATGTTCCAAAACATTGCTACTATGCGATACATCATAATCAAAAGTACAAAAATATAAAAACTAACATTAATAATTTGAAAATAAGTTCATTTTAAGCACCAAACCAAAGGTTAACCTTTCAAGAATAAATAAGATAAAACATACAATCACCTATCAAAAAGGGAGCTTAATTATTTTCTAGAGAAACATACATACAGAACTACATACCTAAGTTTTCCTTTCATGTTCCTTCACCATGTTCCAGCTGAAACTGTTCACATGACTACACAAATAGGAGCATGATATAAGATCCACTTAAGATTTAGATATATAAGTATTAAATTTATCCACATCTAAATAAGGACAAGAATAATAATATAATTTAAATCTTTAAACAAAAACCCCAAGGGCCATACCTAAGTCTCAGGGGCTCATCACTGATGGCCTTGCCTACATTCACACTCAAAGATTTTGTAGTTCAAATCTTCAATTTGGAACCATAACGTACTAGCTTCACCATAACTAATGTAAAAAATACATAAGCAAGCATGCAACACTTTCTAGGGTAGAGTCCCAAGATAGTTTCATCGTTGGCTATCACCCATTTGGTGAAACAGAGATGAAACTATGGTTAAGGATATACCATACCAACATCAACATCCAAGAAAAAATAAGATATCCACAAGTGTAAAGCATGTATAAATAAAAGAATGAAGCATGGAAAGAGCCACTAGAGACCTCTACTCATATCCCTAACAAGTTAGGATAGTAGCATACAAGAAGGAAAGATTTTTGTCACATAGCCTCTGCCTTGAGTTACCCTGGCCTGGTCCCTCTGAACCTCAACCCTCAAGACTCTTGGGTTACCCTAGTCTGGTCATTATGGAACCAAATATTCCTTTTGTGAAGACAAGGAAGTTTGATCATGTTAGTCTCAACATGCATCTTCTCCCACTCTCATCCTTAGCTTATAGTGGTGCTTAAGGCATGGACAAAGCATAATAATTAGCTTATACTGGCAATCATTGCTAAATATCTAAACAATGTTCTCAAGGTTACTGCGAGGGTGCTTGGAGTGCAGTTGGAAAGTAGTGTGAGAAAGACTACTGGCACTCTACTAGAGCTCCTAGGGTTGTCGAACCTTGCATCTCCACCACGTTCTCTGTCCACTCGACCTTCAAAATGGAAGCCATCAGGTCATGGCAATGAATGGAACATTTGGGAGGAAGGGGAACCGTCAGTTGAAATGGATAAAGATGCACATTTTCACCGATATGGTAGCTTTGGCCACCAACATGGAATTGCAGATGTAACAACACAACAAACCCTACGTACACCAGTTGGTGACACTGACTAGGAGGAGATAGCTAGCCAAGAACATCGGAGTGGCTAGGGGTCGTATCCCTTAACTACTTTGGGCTCTGCTGAGAAGGAAGAGGTGCTCCATGAATCTGGGTGGGAAATTCCCAACTCTTCGGGTAGATCTTATGAATGGATAGAAGGGGGGGCTCCGCACACTCAAATCGACTCTCAACAAAATGACTCTGTTGCGATGGAGGAATGAATATTCAACAATGGGTGACAGATTATAGGCCGAAAGCATACCTTTGGGCAAAAGTTTTTGTTTTGTATTAATCAACTATGTCCTAAACTTTTGTGCCCATGTGGCAAATACTGTAGCTTGGGTATTTAGTTAAAATATATATTTTCTAAGTATACTTGAATCAAATTTTGTACCAGAATCGACCAGTAGAGCCGATAATAGGGTCAACCAACAATTATCACCAACCACTACAACCGACTAGAAGAAACCGATGACCATTACTGACCAGGAGAAACTGACGAGAATTACCGACCAGCTGACCCTAAAAGCACAACCAACAAAAATAGAATTTGTATCAGAACCGACGAGCACAATCGATCAGCTACACCGACCAGCCTAAAAAATTTGAAAGGTGTATGAAATTTTGCTCGATGTTGTTAGATGGTGATTTTGTATTCGAATGGCACGACCTGAGTATATTGTATTGTCACAACATCTCTTCGCTATATTGTATTTGAGCAAGGATTCTGGGTTTTCTTGCTGGTTCTTTCCCGGATGAGCTCTTGAACCAGCTTATATTATGTTAATAAATATATTCAATGGCTTGCCCACTTTTGCTTAAAAAAAATAGCTTGTTTAATGTGTTTTCCCCTAGTTAATTTATTATGTTATCACTTGATTACAATTTATTCAATGGGTTTCCCTGGTCTAACCACTTTATGGCCCCAACCCCCATTAAGATCCACTCCTCCTTAATGTAACTAGATATCTGTAGCCTAGAGTTATATCAAGTAATCATAAATAATTTATGCATATAACTTCCATATTCAACAAATATGAATCCATTCCAAGAGGATGAAACACATAGTCATAATTAGGTCTTCCCCAGACCCCTACATAAGAAAATTCTTCCATGAAGCCACCTTAATTATATTATTTAACTAAAATACCTCACATGAAAATATAGAATAAAATACAAACAAATCCTAAGATAATATTGTAATTCATGACAATAATAACATCACATGGTCAACATCATTAAATCAATATTCTCACAATCATGACAATCATCACAACCTCCAAAGAGCTATACAATCCCCTAAAAGCATGACCTAGGATCAATACCTCCTATATTTAAAAATATCAACTTAGTTATGTAGAAATAAAATCAAATTAGCAAGTTAAATCAATAATTACACTAAAGGAATAAGAAAACAAAGGACATGTCTACAACTGCACAACCATAGCAATACGCATCTAAAAGAAGGCACAACATGCATATAATTTTCAGTTCAAACTCATAACAACTACTAATCATGTATAATTCAAATAGAGACACAAATATAAATAATCTCATAAGTGTTTGCAAGCATACAAAAGTATTCATGAGCATACAAAAATATCCAAGAGAAATAAACAACATATAAGTGTGTTAATATCAAACTATGCTAACCTCATACATAATTATAAATGATATAAGTAAAAATTAAATGGAACGAAATACAACAATAGTACAAATAATACAAGACATTATAAGCTTCACATCAAACAATTATAATCTATACATTTATAAGTATGTGGTAACGCGTGTATAACTTATTTAAATTATCTAATACTTATGAACATCTTCGAGTAAATCTATACCACCTAGAAACAAATAAATTTCATTCTAGTTTTGTAGTCATAACAGATTAATCTAATCTTTCAGTACCTAACTCTATCCACTAAACACCATTTAAATTTAATAATTACCAAAGGAAAATTAATCAATAATATTTATCATTCATGTAAGTAGCATATCCGATTGACAAGTAAAAGTATGATTATAACATACAAAGTTTTATAATCTTGAATACAAATAAACATCAATATGTGTCACTAATGTCTACCTATAAAATGGATGTAAATATAGACCATTAAATTCTACTTTTTCCCCAAGTTTAGGTGAATATGTAGTTATGGAAAATAACTTTTCAACACTCCATAATTTTTTTTAAATATAAATATTTAATATAAACAAAATTGAAAATATTAATGTCTTATAATCATTTCTAAAATAAGCATTAGGCCAACCCATGTATTTACCAAGATTAACTACAAGTGTTATCATTATAATGATAAAGTAAAGTAACCAAGTTTAAGTAATCAACAAACATCTAATAAAAACACGTTAATAAAGTAAATATGTTAATTCCATAAATTGCGCATACATAAGTCTAAGGTTTGTTTATATTTCACTTCTACTTAGCCACCTAACAAACTTATAAATAACAATTTTTTATGACGTTCATGAATTATACAGGGTTGAAATAAGGAAATGAGGTCTATTATGAAGAGTACTAAAATGTTGATATAAAGATGAAAACATTTAGTATGGTTGAGAGAATAATTAAGAGACAACAATGATATATTTTGAAGGATGGAGAAGATAGCGATGGTGGTCTAGGAGTAGTTTTCCATGACATGACATAGCAAGCAATCTTCTTTCATATGATGAAAAGGGATATTTTTATGACAGTGACTTAATATAAAATACAACAAGTGTCAAAGAAGATTCATGGTGATGTAATTATAACATGAATAGCTCGCATCTCATTGATAAGCATAAATAAAGCACCTAAACTATTTAACATAATTGATTTGGGGATAAATAAGGTCAAACATGATAAAAGGATAAATACAAAATGATATGAAGAAAAGACCCTTATATTGACCACCGATTTGCATAACTCTTACATATATAAGTTGATGGAGATATTTACTAAGAGTTTGTCAAAAGTTATTGTTAACATTTGAATTTCAAGAGGTATTGATCAAATTAAGAATGGTGACATTGATTTCATGAATAGTCATAATCTATTTTCATAATGAAATACATCCCATGATATATACACTAAAATATCATTAGATAATTCTATATAAAGATAATGCATATGGATTTAGGAATAAATCTCTGTCAATTCTAGAAAACACGTATCCAAGAAAGTTGAAATTTTAGTCTAGAAGAAGTATCAAGAATTTCCCTATCTATAATTTAGAATACATATACTTACCACATATCGACCGCTTTTGTAATTGATTGCACTAAAATGTTACAAGCAAAGGCATGAGTGAGGAGTAGAAATGCTAGTCTAAGGTATATAGGCACTAATTGATTTCATTAAGAGATAGTGACCACCTTCCTTGCAGATTTGAATGAACTATGTTATATCCATCATATCCTAACAATATAACATTAGTCTTGCAAGAGTAGAGTTGAGAGAGAGATGCACTGTATCCCCCATTTCCAAACAATCCCTCTATAATTGAGTTGCCAAAAAAAATAGAAGAGGGCCTCCTTTGATGCAGTCATGGCAGGAGTTTCCTCAATGGAGATGGTCCAAACCATGCAGCAAGAGTCAACACAAAGGAAAAAATAAATTAAGGAAGAAGAAAAGAAAATCAAGATGCTACAACAGATCTTCACATTATCTAGGAATCATATATTTACATCACATTGGCCTGCAACATGCAGATTATAGACTTTCAACAGACATGTTTGATTACAACAGAAAATCATAACTTAACCCTAATTCTAATCTTTAAAATAACTTCTTCCCAGCACTGCCTCTACTACCTAAACAAAGATCAAGAGCCTCAATATATAGAGCCTTCACAACACATATGCCGGCCAAAACAATTACATTTTCCAAGACAAAGAAAATGTAACATGTACAAATATAGGTCAACACCCAAATCATAATATATTAATGCCAAGATGTATAAATGACATGTGATCCAAGAGAGATATCGGCGAAAGACCCATGAACATTGTGATATGAGCCACTAAGCTTCGTCGATCGTAAAATGCTTTGCAAGATTGGAAAACTCCATCTAATTATTAGAACATGAAGAACACATAGAACTGACCATGAATCTTTATTTTCTCAACAATGAAGTATCCAAATGAGGTGTGAACCCAGACATAAGTAAAACATGATGTCTAGAATAAACCCTGAAGTTCGCATCAACAATGATTCAAAACCAAGTAACGCCACCAGAAACACATAAATTATAAATAAAAGAAAAAAACTGAAAGGAAATATTTTTGGGTGATGCAAGATTGGTAATGACCCAAGGATTCTCCTACATCAAACACCCTTGGTGAGAAAAAAACATTCCATAAGAGAAACTTATGAACGTTTTCAACAGGACTCGGGACATAAATCCCATGCTCATTCTTAATCCAAATATCCTCTTTATCTACAACTATCCTTTTCTACATGTCTTCTCTATCTTCTGTCAGATCCACCACTTATTCTGTTATGTACGGTATATGTCATACCTCACATCAACATTATATTTCTTACCACTACCTCCTTTCTTTTGCAAAACTAATTTACCTTTGTTACAAGACTTCACCTAATCTAAAGCCTTTTGTTGTTTCACTTTACCTTTCCTATTATCTGCTACCAACCAGCTCTCAGATATGCCTCCAAAATCATCCTTCAAATCCATACCAACGTCTATATTTTGTTTCCTTGAACAATAAATCTTTACTATAATCAGATTCCTTTCAATTCTCCCCTCTATATCCTTCAAGGGAATCAAAGTAAAATTGTGTCCATCCTTCTCTATTGTGACCAAGTTACTTCTACAATCATGAACAACTCCTCTATCAAATTTCCAAGGTCTTCCCAATAGAACATTACAATAACTCATAGATACCACATCACATAATACCTCATCTTTGCACGGTCCAATGTTGAAATTTATAAAACATTTCTCTTTCACCTCCACCATATGTTCATCTAAAAATCATCTTTTCCCATAAGGACAAGGATGTTTAAGGCTCTATAAGCCAAGCTTTTGTACCATCTCTTCTGACACCAAATTTTTAGTACTACCACCATCCGCAAAAACCTTACAACATTTACACTCTGATTTGCAAACAGTCTTAGAAAAATTTCTCTTTTGTATAGGTTCATATTCCTTCCTACTCAACATAAATCTCTTAAGCATAAGAGATTCTCCCATCTCAGGTTCTGCTTCATTTTCTACAAGTTCATAAGTAGCCTTCTCCTCATGTGAGAAAACATTCTTCCTACCCATACTTTTACCAGATCCTTCAGAACATTGAAAAGATCTATGTCCTATGCTACCACATTTGAAACAAGTAACTTTAAATTCCTTGCTATTATTTCCTCTTATAAGTGTCTTCTAATCGGGTACAACCTCAATAGTCTTCATTTCTTTTCCATTGCTACTTGTTTGTTTCTCCCCTCCCCTAGAGTTACCTTGCCTCCTCTTCAACTTATCTTCTTCCCTCAATGCATACTAATACGAATCATCTACTTTAGAAATTCTTAACATACTCATCTTATCCTGGATATTAAATATCAAGCCATTAATATACCTAGCCACCTTCTCCTTAGATATCTCTTGGTGTCTAGATCTAATTGTCATCTTATAAAATTCCTCAGTGTAATCCTTCACACTCATATCCTTCTACTTCAAGTTTTGTAATTTCTTAAAAAAATCTAATTCATAATCCCTAGGAATGAATTTAGCCTTTAATCTAGAAACCATTACCCTCCATCTATTGATTTTTATTTCACCATTCTCTTCTCTATCTTTTTATAACTCTTTCCAACATAAGGCATCATGACCCTTTAACTTAGTATGTGCTAAAATAACCTTCAGAGGATCTCTGATATCCTCAAGCTCAAAGTAATCTTCTATTTGACCAATCCAATCTATCTCATTCATCATCTCAGTTTGGAAATATTCCATCATTTTTTCTAACCTTCTAGGGTTCACTCTTGTAGGTGACATATCTCCCAATCCTCAGGCACAACTACCTCAACTTTGGCAATCAGCTCACTAATGGGATACCTCAACAACTCAAACAAAGTTCATAACCAACAATGATCTCATTTACGATCCCCTTGCACAAGTCCTCTGTAATCATGAGTTAGATCTAGACTTTTCCACACCATAATCAACACAAAAAAGTCTTCGCAAGATCAGGAACTCGATCTGCTAACACATGAACATCATCCTTGCTCTGATACCACCTGACGCACTCATGGAAGGATTCTCCCCAATGGAGATTGTCCAAACCATGAAGCAAGATTCAACACACCAGAAAAAACCAATTGAAGAATAAGAAAAGACAATCAAGATGCTACAACAGATCTTCACATTATCCAGGAATCATATATTTACATCACATTGGCCTGCAACATGTAGATTATAGACAGTTTGCTTCTACCCCTTCAACTTAATCTGTATTCTTGGTTTGTTAATGATAACAGTGAGGATAAATTAATATGGGCACCCAAACAAAATGGGATCTATACGGTGGCTACTGCTTGTGACCTTGTGACCTTGGGTGAGGAGAGACCTCTCTTCTCGAAGGTGTGGTACAAATATCCCACCCTTAAAATCAACTTCTTCTTTTGGATTTTATCCCAAAATAAACATCTAACCCTTGATAGTCTCAATAAAAGGGGTTTTAATTTACCTAATAGATATTTTCTTTGTATGGAGGAACGTGAATCTTGTGATCATATCATGATGCATTGTTCCAATACCCATATGGTATGGGAGATTATTTTTAGAAAATGGAACCTTAGCTGGTTTTTTCTTCTCTTGTGGCAGGATTTTGTCACCCAATGGTGTTGTCCTTCCTCTGACAAGATGGAAAAGGAATTCAAGAATCTCTTTCTCCCTCACTTCTGCTGGCATATCTGGAAAGAAAGAAATAATAGAGTATTTTGGGAAAAATACTCTAAAGTTGAAGTGGTTGGTAATCACATTTGCAGTGGGTTGGAGGAGAAATTTAACATTATGGTTAATAAGAATCCAAATTTGAAATCTTCTAAGGAGGTTCTTGAGAACATCAGAAAATGGCAGTTTAGCTCCATCACTTCTAGAATCCCTCATCCTAGAGAAGATGCCATGTTGTCCTCCCCTCCCCATGGTTGGATCAAAGCTAACTTTGATGAGCCTGCTAAAGGAAATTTGGGAATTTTTGGAGATGGAGGCATTATCAGAGATTGGAGAGGTAATTGTATTGGTGTTGTGGCATTTCCCCTGGCTATTCAATTTAACCACAGAGCTAAAGCTATAGCGGATCTCAATAGCATCATGCTGGCTGATGAGCTGGAGTGCAAAAATTTGTGGCTGGAGGGAGATTCCTTAAGCATCATTAATAACATTAAAGGTCTAAGTAAACCTCCGTGGTCAGTTGAGCATATTATTAACAAAATTAAAAATATTGCTTTGAGATTTGAAAGCTTCCATATTACCCATGACTATCGTGAATCTAACAAGGTTGTGGATAGGCTTGCTTGCCTAGGGGTTAAGTCTGACGTAATCAGAAAGTAGGCGAGAACAATTAATATTAATGATGATATTAATAAGCTTATTTTATATGACAAGATCAACCAAAAGGAGGGAACCATTCGAAAAAATAATGAAATTAAATGATATGGAACAAATTTTGTGTACTTATGTTATGCAAAGGAAAGTAGAGTGCATTATCATTATTGTGTGTCTTATTATGCACACTTTGTTGGTTCTCAAGATGACCTTGGAGCTAAATAACATTTATAGTGATCTATGTGTGATTATAGATTTGTGTGTGATTATTCTAGAAAATTTGGAGCTTAACAAGCTTGGGAAGAATTTGAACTTAGGCACTCTGGTTAATAGTAGCAAAAAGGAAGAAGATAGAATGGGTGGTGATCTCAAGAGAGAGGAGTCCTCTGAGTGAAAATGGATTCAGGAAAAGAAGGTCTGGAAGAAGCTCAAGAAAGGCGAAGTTGACAAGTACCTCAAGCAGCTGCATGGCTACAACAAAGACATTACAAGGGATTTTTCATCTCACCGAGAGAATGGTGTGGTGCATTTGGCAGGTAAGTCCTTCCCTCTCACACTAAATCTTCTTTCTGAAATCATATGCCTTTCGTTAGAGGGCATTAACTTCTTCAAAGACAATAAAGTTGGAAATAAGGCCTCCAAGGATTTCCCTAAAATAGTTGAAGAGAAGGATATGCTTGTTAAAGGGAAAGTTGATTATGTTAATAGCAGTAATATCAATCTCATTTGGGCTCAAGTCTTAAGAATCATAATAGAATATTTTACTTTAGACGATAGATTTTCTAGATTTTACAATTACCATTTCATTCGTGTTAACCATTTCCACTATGAAACTAAGGTTTTTGTTTCCTAATTTTTGCTAAGCTCCCTTAACCAGAGCATTGTGGATAACAAAGTCAATTCCAACTCCCTTGTGCTTCACAAGGGTTTAATTCTTCTTATTGCAAAGTATGAAAGAGACCAAGTCTCGAATTTAGTGCCAAAGAAAGTGAGCATGCAGAAGAGAAAGTCCATGGATACCAGTACTGGTAAGAAGGTGAGTCCTTCGCCTGGGAAGAAACCCAAAAAAAAAAGAGGCTACCTTGTTGATGTTTGAGAAAGTGGAGGGAATGATCTCAAGAGATGATGAAGACTCCTCTGACAATGAAGCCCTAGATAAAGGTGAGAAGAATGAGAATGATGATGTGTTGAATGTGGATGAAGAGGTTGCAAGTGATACTGTAAATGAGTCCCAGTAGGAGATCCCAAATGAAGTCACTAATCTGATTATTGCTCTTATTCATACTTAAATGGAGGAGAATAACACCTAGATGGATTCTGGTAACACCAATGAAAATAAAGCAGATAATGAGGACCTGGATACAGAAATGGACTAAGGTAATGATGTTCTCAATGGGGAAACTAATGTTATGGATACAAAGATATATGTAGAGGAGGATAAGGGTACTATCAAAGTGAACTCTTCTACTATCAACTTGAAGGCTGATGACCACCCTAATCCCCATGAGAATCCCTTGATGAAAGCCAACACTAAGAAGGGTAAGGGTAAGCAGGACTAAAAAAATGTTGATACTATCACAGAGGAGGACTTCAATAATAAAAGGGTCATTAATATGAGTGTTCTGAGTGCTACCAAAAGCAAAGCAATTTTTGCTTTCATTCTTGATAAGTGGGCTTTCCTTGAAAACCAGGACCTATTGATCAAATATAGAGCCCTTGATTCTAGGAATGAGGCACTAGAAGAAACTATTGATAAAATAAGGAATGATGTTGCCATGTACAATATTGGTAAGGATATTTTTACTAAGGTAGCTGAGAATTTTGGATTGCTGGCAGATAAAATTACTAGTGTTATTGAGGATAAGATCACCCCCATCCGGTAAAAATCAAGAAGCAATGATCAAATATTTAGCAAGATCTTATCCCTTAATGTCGTTGGCATGAAAGCTACGGTTACTGACCTTAATGCTTTGCATGTGCTACTGGAAGGGAAAAACACTAAAAAAATGCTATAAATATTGATGAAGAAGGAGCTAAACAGGAAGAGTAGAATGTTGGCCCAGGTACTATAACTAGATCCAGTACCAAAAAGAAAATGACAACTCAGCCAAAAGACTTAACTGGCTTGAAGGACTTTATTTAGAAGATACATGACCTACTAAAGGACTCTGAGGGGTACCTCAAAATGATGGGTTGATTTGTGTTGCTGGGAGGTTTTCTTTTGTTCCATGGGTTGGGAGTCTTTGTATTGTTTTTTATCTTTTGTGGATGGGATTATAATTGTGATATCTTGGGCTGTGCCCTTTTTGTTTATGTTGTCTTCTTGAGGCAGCCATTTTTTTTAGATTCTAGTAATGTTTTATCTTTCTTTTTTATTGTAAAGGGTTTTGGGACCCCTTCAAAACCTGCAATTACCTTAATAAAAAATATGCAGATTATAGAATTTCAACATACATGCCTGATTACAACAGAAAATTAGAACTTAACCCTAATGCTAATCTCTAAAAGAACATATTCCCAGCACTGCCTCTACTGCCTAAGCAAATATCAAGAGCCTCGATATATAGAGCCTTCACAACACATATGTCGATCAGAATAGTTACATTTACCAAGACAAAGAAAATGCAACATGTACAAATATAGGTCAGGACCCAAATCATAAGATCTTAATGCCAATATGTTGAAATGATGCACGATCCACAAGAGATGTCAGCCAAAGATCCACGAACATCTTGATATGAGCCACTAAGCTTCACCGATCAAGAAATGCTTCACAAGATCATAAAACTCCATCTTTTCATTAGAACATGAAGAGCACATAGAACTAACAATGAATCTTTAATATCTCAACAAGGAAGTATCTGAATGAGGTGTGAACCTAGACATAAGTAAAACATGATGTCTAGAACAAACATAAGGAAATATTTTTGGGTGATGCAAGATTGCTAACGACCCAAGGATGTTCCTACATCATCCTTTCAAAAAACCTCAAACCTCATGGTCTTTACATGTGTCTACAATCCCCCCTACAATCCACGGCCCCTACCAAAAATGTGCACTTCCAATGCCACTGTACCGAACTTGCAATTTGTTTTTGAAACTGCTTAATAATTAATCACTTTTTAGAAAGGATGGAGTTGTTGCTATCAGTTTATTAACTAATTATTTTATTATCTCATTAGATCACTTTACCTATCACCCTTTTTTTATCTAGTCACTCCTAATGACATCAACTTGTCAAATGCAAAACACAGTTTGTATGGGCTTTGATGATAACTTATTATGAATTTTTTGCTTATTACATATTCTGAAACTATGTGAGTTTACTTGTTAGTAACAATATTTTAATTCTTAAAGAGTAATGCATAAGCTTCACAAAGATCTCTTTAATCTTCTTTCTTATTTCAATGCATAAGATTATCTTTAATACCTTCTCAATTACTTCACACCTTCGTCATTATTAATCATAATATTTTCATAAATATCTTCATACTTCCTTTAATATTGATGACAATAAATATTATAATCTTGACTAACATGCTTGAAAAAGTGTTTTTTTATAAAACTCTTTTGGATATCAAAGATTACATTCAACTTGTCTAGCCATGTCAGTATCCTTTTCAAAGACAGGGTTCAGAGTGGCATTATAGAGATAGAGAGATAGGAATATAATGATGATAGGAGTCCATTGATTACTAAAATTTGACTAAACATAAAAAAAAAAATAAGATCTCAAAAAATATAGAATCTGGGTAAGTGCACCAAGATGGTGAACAGAAAAGTGACCGCATGCAAAAAAAAAAATCTCATTAACTTTTGCATGTTCTGAAAAATTCAAAAAAGTGTTAGGCTTGGTTTTACCAAGCCTAGAAAAAACTAATAAAAAAGAAAAATGATCCTCAAAACATGTATGGGTTTTGAGGAACAAAATGTCCCTCAAAATGCGTACGGGTTTTGAGGAACATTATATTCCCCAAAACCCGCAGTGTTGGGCCATTTCTAACACCAAAAACAGAGGAACAAGAGCGTGGAGAAGACAAATTTTATCAAAACCTGAGCAAGGTTTGGATCCATTTTTATTTTTGATCAATTTGCAACAATGGCACCGTGTCGAGAAGGTAAGATTTTAGTGTTTTGATTGTTTTTTATTATTTTTGTTTTCATTTTAATTAAAGTAGGATTTTCTAATTGATTTTTGTTTTTTTTATTAATTTAATGTCAGATTCTACAAACAATCCCCAGCACCCCCCCCCCCAAATTAAAAAAAAAACAAAAAAACAAAGACCTCTTGCACAAGCAATAGAAGAAAACCCCAAAAAACATTGCACATGAGAAAGAACCACAACTACAAAATGTTTCTCTACAACCTCAAAATATTGCTCCTCAACAACCACCGCCATCTATAAACCCTCCACATCCTCCATTAGATCATGTAGATGCCACACAAGATGATCATATCAAACGCCTTACAAAAAATAGTGCCCAAATTTCTATATTGGTCAATAGGTTGAGGTCCTCTAGCCTTGACCACCACTCAACCCTTGCCTCGATGCTAGAAAGAATGGCCAATACTGCAAATAAGGTATCTAGGGAGGTTACAAAAATGAGGTTCATGAAGGGATAGATGTCGAGCATTTTATGAGGATGGGTTTTCATATGATCAAGTGAAAAAGAAGGGCACACTTAAACATGACATATGTGCTCTTTTCATCGATCCTATTACTAGTAACAACCTAGAAGAAAATACGACTCGGTTTCCTATACATTAGTGTGTTCACAATAGGATGAAAGAATCTTTTTGGGATAGGTGGTATATGGTCTTTGACCAACCACCCTATAATAATTGGGAGGTGCCTTTATATTCTTTAAGAAATCTATATTGTGAGTTTATCCCCGACGAGAAGCTGAATTACTTTGACATCTGGCAGTTCCAGGGTAGAGGGAGAGGCTTTGCGCACGATAGAGTTAGGGCCTGTAGGGTGGTACAACCACAACATAGGAGGCCTCTAGCTAAAGAACCCATGGTTCATGTTACGGTCCTAGTAGTCCTGAAGTAGTCTATGGATTTACAGACTCTTCATGCAGTGACATCATTGAGTGATATCAGTATTGAGCATGGCACACAGTTTGTCAGAGCAGAGGGTGGATCGGTACCTAAGCCACCTCCATCATCATCAGATGCACCATTTGGCTTAGCCAAACCCATTGAGAATATGTGCCCTAGTTGTGAGGGCATATACTGATGCAGAGATGATGGTTTGACATCCCATTCATGTACACATTGTGATGGTAGATGACATGCATTCACTACTGAGGATATGGGCCTCACAAACGACTTGATGACAATGATGTTTTCTAGAGACCAGACACAGATTTGTTTATTTTTGTTTTGACATGTTATTAATTAATCACCTAAATCTTATAAAAGTAAAGAATTTTTTATTTATAGAGCAATTCAAATTGATACTGTGTAGTGCTCATTCGAGAAGATGTGCACGCGTAGTTCTGACACCTGAAGTAAAGTTTTTTAAATATTCATAAAAATAGAATAATACGTTGGTTTCAAAATATCTTTTGCTAATATATGTATATTTATTTGGTGTTTTATAGGGCTTGTTGACTGCTCAGATTTCTGAAGTTGATCATATCACGCTTTCTACCAGACTTTTGCGTTCAGAGCTTTGTGGTATAATATTTTGCACATCTCTTGTTTAAATTTTTAATTGAAGCCATGTGGTATCATATTTTTTTTTCTTATGTTAATTTTGTTTTTGCTAGGGTACCCCACCTGACTTGAGGACACTAGAATAGAGAAACAAATCATCGAGGACACCCAAACTAAAAAAGGTAATTCAATAGAATTTAAGTTTATTTGTTGAAATATATTATGATTAAATATGTACTTGTATTCTATATCGATGAATGCACTTGACTTATTTGTTTTATATATAGAAACAATTAGGTTTATAGAATTAATGAATGAACCTGATGTCGCTGATGTTCAAGAGAGGGAAGAGGTAACATTTTTATATTTACTTTCAATTGCATTCTTGTTTGTTTGAAATCTCTTATAAATCCTTCATCTATGACTATGACATATGTTATGATTTTTCATACACGAAATGGTCATAGTTGCCTCATCAGTGATGATGCCTCCTAAGAGTACATGAGAGGCATCATAGGTTCACTCATGCATTTGTTCTATATATATGTTAAACATATGCATTTAGATATGAGTACATGCATTTTTAGTTTTAGTGTTTTTCAACAACTTTGGGTTATTAACTTGTATTAATTGTATTTTACCTATTACAGATCCCTTCACGACTTGCTACAAATCCTTTACCATTCTATTTTGTTAGGATTCCCGATTGTTGAAGAGGAGGTCCAACACAACACATGCAAGAGGTATGCATGTCTTCTTAGTTGAAACCCTCTTGTTAAATTGTTTTGGATTGCTATCTTGTTTGTTAGAAAGCCCTAATTCCCCGCTCTATAAATATACAGCTTTTATCACTTACCATGAAGGAAAATATTGCAACTGATTCATTAGTGGTTGTGCCTCCTACCATCATAAGAGATCCATCTGAGGCTCTACTATGCATTATTTTTTTAGTCCATGCATTTTTTTGTTTTTTAGTGTTTCTTGACATATATCTTATTAACCTGTATTGATTTTGTTTTATATGTTATAGCCCCCTTCACGGCTTCCCATGTATCCTCTACCTTTACATTCTCTTATAAGTCTAGCTCGTCCAAGAAGGGGCCCATCAGCTTTAAGGAACAACCCAAGTGTAGAAGAAAGAGATGAGGTAATCAACAATTCAATTGCCAACAAATTACAATCTAGTATTTAGTTATTTTGAGAAAAGATATATAATTTAGCATTTGAATTGTTCTTGTGCAGACACCTAGTGAGCCACGTACTTCTTTGAAGAGGCTCAATTTTGATGATCCATCACATTCATAGATATTGATAGAGACATATAGATCTAATTGTGGTCATTGAATGACCAATTTTTGTATATATTTGACATTTGTATTATATATATGGACCTTGAATAGTCGATGCCACATTTTTGTAACTCTATTATTGATTTGGCATGTATGCTATTTTTCAATATGTACACGATTATTGTTCATTTTGATATATATGAAACTTGATATTTGATCCAATTTGTTCATTGTGTGTTTGTTTTTTCATTTTTAGTATGTAAATACGTTTGTGTGTATGTACTCATGTGTAGGATTTATCCCTTAAGTGCATTATTGTTTCATGACTTGCATATATTCATGTGTGTGCTTTATGACTTAATGTACTTCATGTGTATTCACTTATATGCTTCATAACCTAAATTCATGTGTACGTTCTCCGTGCATGACTTAATTGAATTCATGTGCATGCTTCATAATCTATGTCCTACAAGTATGCTTCATGACTTAAGCAAATTTATGTGTACACTTTATGTGCTACGTGTGTTCACATGTGTACTTCATGATTTAATTCATGTATTCACGTATATGCTTCATAACCTAAATTCATGTGTACAGGCTCCATGCATGACTTAAGTGAATTCATGTGTATGCTTCATAATCTATGTCCTACATGTGTGCTTCATAACTTAAGAAAATTTATGTGTATTCACATATATGATTCATAACCTACATTCATGTGTATGGGCTTTGTGCATGACTTAAGTGAATTCATGTGTATGCTTCATAATCTATGTCCTACATGTATGCTTCATGACTTAAGTAAATTTATATGTACGCTTTATGTGCTATGTGTGTTCTATGTGTACTTCATGATTTAATTGAATTCATGCTTTATGTGCTACATTGTATTCATGTGTATCCTTTATGCCATATATGTATATATGCTTCATGACTTAAGTAAATCCATATGTATGCACTATATGTATACTTCCTGACTTAAGTAAATTCATGTATATACTTCATATTATATATTCACATATATGTTTTCTAACTTAAATGAATTCATGTATATGCTTCATGTACTATGTGCTACGAATATTCATGTGTATACTTCATGACAAGTGAATTCATAAGAGTATTCTATTTAGCTTAAGAAAAATCATTCTTTATGCATTATTCACATGCATGCTTCATGTGTATGCTTCATAAGTGTATACAAACTATGTGTATGATTCATGCATTCATACATATCCACATGTGTGATTCATGCCATGAGTGTATGATCACTGCCTCATGTGTATTAGCATTCATTCCTTGCATACATTCATGATGTTTACTGTGATTCTTGAAGACGTGCCCTAATTTCCTACTGATTCTTTTGGTGATATTTTCTCCAGGAAGGGAGATTATTATCGTTATCTTGCAGACTTCAAGTCTGGAAATGAAAAGAAAGAAGTTGCAGGTCAATCTCTCAAATCTTATCAGATAGATTAAACATTAAACACTTAACTTTAAAAATAAATTATATATAATTAATACACAAACAAAGTTGTGATATGAGAGAGGAGTTAAAACTGAAATAGATTAGTTACATGGCTTGAATAAAATATTGCAGGCAACTTCAAATATAGCAACAACTGATCTGCCTCCTACCCATCCTATCAGACTTGGTATGGCATTGAATTTCTCTCTATGAATTTTTAAATTCCCCTGAGAGGTGAGATTTTTGATTCTCCGGATGAATGTTTCATATTTACTAATAGTGAAGTCAATTTTACAGTTAAGATGGTACCATGTAAGAATGGAAAATTGAATAACGTGGAAAATTTTATTTTAGAGCCCACGTGCCCTGGCTATGCTTCCACATGTTTCACACTCTATAGACATGGCAATGGGAAAATGTGGATTTATTATGTTACATGCAAATTATTTTCTCTTCGCCTATTATGTGTGATTCCGCTTACTATGTTTCCTGTTTGGCTATGCAGTCTCATTTTTTCACCAATAAATCTGAGAAATTGCTTCAACCACTACTTGTTTCTCATCATTCATCAAAGAGAGTTATGAGATCATGTCAATCTGCTAAGACATTTCATTTATCAGTAATTGTTTCTCATCAGTCTTAATATGTTGTCCAAACTTTTCTTCATCATCTGTAATTTGTAGTTCTTCAATACGTTTTGTATCACTCACATCTTTAGTTTTCTGATTAGTTGATTAGTTATCCAATATCTTTGTTCTTTGAACAATGTCTATTACTTTCTCACCAGGTTATTAGACAATTTAGCAAATTCATTGACTTCATACTAGCATTGATCTTGAACTTCCTCTCTTGATTCGGACAATTTATATGTATCCCCTTGTGATTGTTATTTTTCTTATTTGCAGGTCAACTAGTTCAGGATATATTGATAGCCAGGGATGATTGGAAAATAGCTGAGCAGTAGAGAAGTCTTAATTATTCACCATGTGTAGGGTGAAGATGGTATCTAGGAATTTTATGGATATGATTGCAGCATTACTAGCTGTGAAGTTGGATCGGCTTTATGAAAATCATATCATATGTGAAGTGGTATTATGGTATTCTATATTGAATTCCTATGGACTGATTATTGAAACTTTAGATATAATAACATGGCATTAGGCTTTGAATATCTTTCTCTTGTATGACATTAGACTTTGATAAGTTTTCCTTTTCAAAATTTATAATAAAAACATCCTTCAAAAGAAGATAGATACATAGATCTTAACTAGCTTTCAATACATAGTTTGTGTGCCTTCAATTTCTTGTACAATAGGTGGTCATTGGCTAATTAATTTGAAAAAAAGGCTATGGCCTCTTTTTATGTTTCTAGAATCTCTAATATCCCAAGCAATGTTTCTTGATGATGACATAAGTTTTGTCATTAGTATGCAAACTTAAAACAGTTGAGTTAAACCGTCGATTACACTATACCGAGAGTCAGGTTTTCAGTTCAGACTGAAAGTGCTAAGTAAGGAGAAATCCGACGACACAAGTTTTGAAGTGTAAATAGAAAGTGCAACCCGAATATTATACAGAGGAACCCGACAAGCAGGTTATACTATAAACCGAAAGAGCAGAAATAGAGGAACTCGACAGAGCAAGGGAACCCAATGGACAGTTCAACAAAGGAACACCGAAAGACAGTCTAATTGATTACAGAGAAAACCGAGCATCAGACACCGAAAGTCTGTTATATCTTGAGAAAAGTGGATCTGACTTCCACGTTAGATAAAACAACTATATTCTATTTTTAGGGTTTTGATTTGTTTTAAATCCATTTCTTGAGGAACAAGAAACATTATTGTAATTGTTTTAATCAATCTAACTGATTAAAAACATGCAAACTAGGAGATCAAGGTCAAGTTGTAAACCTGTGATCATAGAGTTAAGTTGTAATATGTAAAACTTAATTAGATCAATCTATGTTATAAATAGATGTGTAATCATTCATTGATGATGAATGAGAGGATGAATGTAGCCAACGAGCACATCTATGGATCCGACTGAGAGTTTCAAGAAGCAGAACAAAAAAAGATGAATTTGGTTATCAAGAACCAAGAACCAAGGCTACCGAGCAACAAAGGTATTAATCAATCACATTAGGTGACACATTGTACATGTAAGCTTTAATGGATCTATACTCAGCAATACTAGATTGTATACACTCAGGTCAATAAGTATTTTTGTCTGCATTCTAACAAGTGTCGCAAATAGAAAAAATCCATTCAAGAAAGGTGGATTTAACAATCCTATTGTAAATCTCTTAACTGAGTGCACACTAAATAGTGTTGCTTAAGCTCTTAACAGAGTATACCTTAACCAGTCTCCATAGATACGCCTAACATGGTAGATCATCAGAAGAGATCAAAATTGTAAGCCTTAACCGGCCCCTTCCAATCTGCAGATAATGAAGTTTTTGTGGGTGCCATCCCCACTGTAGTTTTTACCTTCTAACAGGAGTTTTTTGCGTCACCATATCTTGTGTTATGTGTTATTGCTTTCATGAATGTTTCTATGAATATTTACAAGCTTACTAAGTTAAAAATTTATGTAACTTACACAAAGATAGTATAGAACATATGGTTGGTAATACAATTGATTACATAAAGGTTAAAGGATAAAAGAGATAAAAAATTTAGAGGTACTGATTCACTCCTCCCCTCTCAGTACACACTTCCCATTATTTCCAAAAATTGGTATCAAAGCTAGATCTCTTTTTTGGAAAGTTTAAAGACTTAAGAGAAAATATCATACAATGGAGAAGTACAAGCTTGACAAGAGTATTGAAAATCAGAAGCTAGAAATACAGATCTTCTATGAGCAGTATAAGGAAGCAAGAATCAAGATGAGACAACTGCTAGATGAAAGAAAGATTATGGCAACTTGGAACAATAAAAAATACTATCTTTGAGTCATCAGAAACCACAACTAGCAAGGCATCATACACATCTGAAGAAAGCATCACAAGCTTAAATGAAATCAATCAACATCTAGATGGACAAGTAAAATCTCTACAAATCGGTCAAGAGACACAAATGATAAGAATGATTGATGTCATGAACAATGCTAGAAAAGTTGAGCAAGAAAGAACACTAGCTATTGATGATATGAGGAAGATTACTGAAAAGCTACAAGAGAAACAGTCAAAAATACAAAGACTTAAATAACATTATCATGAGATCACAAATCAGATTATTCTTATGAGTCAAGAGGCAAACAAAATAAATACAGAACTCATTGAAAGAATAGAAGCCGTCGGTGAGATAAGAGAAGAAAATGAAAAGCTAAAACAAGAAGTAAAGATTCAACAACAACATAATTACATAATCAAGAGAGTTGAAGAAAGAAACAAAAGGATGGATGATTTTATGGAAGGACAAAGAAGAGTCAACAACAACATCGAACTAGGCTATACCGAGAATGGAGAATCTCCATACCAAGTTTATCCAAAGAATGTCTGTGCAAACCCAAGATAAAGAAAGTTGACATGCAATCACTATGGAAGGTCAGGCCACACATCAAATGTATGCAAGAGAAAAATAAAAGGTATTCCTAAATCTACACCTTCATTCATAGGAATAAGTTATAAATGTAACAAGAAAGGACATAAAGCATATGAATGTAAATCCGAAGTGAAACAACCAAAGAAGGAAACCTACATGGATAAATATTATCCTACTTGCAAAATGAATGGGCACACATCTATTGAATGTTGGAAGAAGAAAAATAAAGCATGGAAGCCTAAAGTTCAAGAAACTACCTATCAACCAAAAAGAGTCGGTAACCAATATGTTTGGGATTAAAATACATGGGCAAACTGCACAACATGTGGTAGATTTGGTCACATAGCTGCAAACTGTATGAGACAATAGACAAGAAAGTCTAGGAGCTGGACTAACCCCAGAATGGCATGTCTACACTGTCATAAAGTTGGTCATCTGAAGAAAGACTGCAGAGACCAAATGACAGAGACCGACACCTTTTCCAATGGTAACACCATTGAAGACATCAGGAAGATGAGAAACAAAATGTGGAGGAAAGATACAAACACTAGTGAAGCTGGACCGAGCAAATGAAATTGGTGACACCTTATCCAACAGATCTAGTGACATCACCACCCCCACCTAAGAAGAACAAGTAAGTATGGAACTGCAATATACCAAGTTATATTTTGCATAGTTCCATTATGCATAGTTAAAATACCAAATTAGCATGATTAAAGATGCACTATGGTATTACTTGTTATAATTCTATGAAAACAATTGCATCAGACAATACATACCAAAATGCATTGGTGTACATACAAAGCTAAGTTGTCTATACTTACCGAGAATCATCGGTTAACACATAAAGGATAAATCGCTAGTGTCAACCGAGATCCGTCGGAAATCAAGTGAGTTGACAATGTTGTCTTCGCCACATTACTGAAATCCATCGGTTGATGTAATAAGGTGAAAGCCGCCTTGAAGCATCATGCTTTCACCAAAAGAGAAGTTAATATATCACCCGACGACTCCGTCTTTACACACCGAGAAGTGGTTGAGCATTAATGACTCGACTTAGGGAGAAGTCTATAAATAGATGACAAAAGGGTTTTATTTCTCACCAAGCGATAAGAGCGAAGAGATAGAGAGAAACCAGAGCATGAAGTGACAACATTGCAGAGCGAATCTAACTTGATTCACAAGAACTCCAACATAATCCTAACAAACTATAGAGGTGAAAGTAAGTAACAAAAAAAACTAAGAACTCTTTTTTCTGGGAAGAAGCCCTAATTTCATAAACTATGGCAACTACATTAAGAACCGCTAAGCTCAAGAATTTTAAGAAGAACACGGTCAATCTTATCAAGAATTCAACCTATGAGGAACCTCACTACAAGATATGTCCCGAGGTTGCCTCATGACCCGATAATGTTGGTGCATTCTCCAGAATACCAGCTAGGGTTTTGCTCATCAAAGATGTGCAAGCATATATACACTGCAAAGTAGCAGAAATAGGAGACATGGAAGTTGAGAAAGCTTTCAGGAATATTTGCAATGATGATGGCACTATCAAGGAAGAGCATAAGCATATTGAGGTAAAAGGGATCACAAATTCCCTATGGTTCCCCAAGAAGTTCAAGACCGAATGGATTCGGTTAGTACTGAGCAGGATTCATGACCGAAGATTATGGCTGGATGAGCCAAAACTGATTACCACGAATGTCATACACGTTGTTACCAGATATCCTATAACAGATAAGGTAAAGGCACTAAAGCACCACCTAAACTTGAAATTGAGAAGAATACAGGAGCTGCATGGGATGGAAGAGGACTAAGAGTATCCACCATCGACGGTGATGAACTAAAATTTGGAGCATGTGTCTTAGGATCTAAGTTCTTTCAGGATAGCAGGATGAATAGCATTGCATCTAGAGTAGTGGATACAGCATACAAGATTGTCAAAAAAGGACTGTAGTTGGATCTTTTAGAACTTCTGCTAAGACAACTGGATGAGAACATGAAGACAATAAGGACTGCAAAATCCAACAAATGTAAGTTTGGATCACTCATCATGTGCATATTCTTTTATTTCTAAGAATCTTTCCCATCTAAAGGAAATGTCAAATGGGACACTACTAGACCAGTGATCATATAGATTAGTGAGTTCATAAAATCACTAGGAGATAACTTTGAGTCAGTCATGGATGAATACTTTGCTGGATTCAAAGATAGAATGCATAAGAGAGTACGGATTCTAGAACAGTTAATAGAAAAGTTCAAGACTGACATATGTTTTATGGTAGACACTGACTACACATACATTAAGCCAGTTGTACCAAGGATAGCATGGCTATCTCCTCTTGACTATGAGGTGAATAGAGATCAAGCATCAAATGCAATTGAGGCATTGATAAATGAGCCATTAGACAAATCACAACCCAAGTTTGGAACTTATGAAGAAGCCAAAGAAAGGATTAAAATTGGCTTAGTTGTGAAAAATATTGATAGGAAGAAAGACAAGATGGTTAAGAATCCAAAGAAAAAGTTGTCGGTAACATAAGAGGAAATTGAACAGAAAGAAGAAACCGAGGGTCAGCCACCCATCAGTGAAGCTAAGAAGGAGAGTGACTCAGATTCCACAGAGTCAGATACACCACTATCTACACCAGCTAAGAAGCCAAGGACTACTATTGCTACTAGGACTAGGAGTCAGATAGAAAAGGATGCAAGTCCTTCACCTATCAAGAAAGGTCAAGTAAGGACCTACAAAAGAAAACTTCCAACCGAAAAGACCATAGCACCAAAGATGAGAAGGAAACTAATCCTAGATAAGGATGACATAGAGGACACAGAGCAAGATGAATCTGCCCAAATAGAAAAGACAAAGTTTCTAGAAATTATTGATGAGATATGTGAGTCAATTGCAAAAAGAGGTGGCTTAACCAACACCAAGGTAAGAAGGTGGCTAACATTAGAGCCTAAACATCAGAACAAGGTTGAGGAAGCACTGATAAAAGCAATGATAAAATTCAAATATATACCCATATAATTTGATGAAAAAATGCCTAAAGCATTCCATGACAAATTATCTGCCAGATGGACTTATGCATTAAAGAATGAGAAGGAGATAAGGGAAAGAGTCCTAGTTTCTCTTATGCTTCCCGAATAAAAAATGGATGAAATCTAGGAGATGATGGAGAAACATGCAAAGGACTTCTCACCCAAGTTGAGAGCTTACAAGGTTCTACAGGGCAAGCTTATAGAGCTAGAGAAGGATAGTAACAAAATTTGGATTAAAATACTCAATAGACCTACTGAAGAAGAAAGCCCCAAGAAAGGAGTACCTCTCAAAAATGAGCCACACAATGATGAGTCTCTGGCTAAACCAAGCCCAGAGAATATTTTGATAAATGACACAGTTGATGTAAACACAGTAGAATTGGAGAAAGAAGAAAGCAAGGACATGAATGTTGCTAATGAAACATGGCCGAACAATACTATGGATAATAATGTTTCTGACATCACTGATGATCCTGCAAATGAGGTAAAGAGGGGTGAAGATATTAATATTACATCTGATCATCCTAAGGTTCAAGATACATTTGTTGATGTTGCACAAGTACACATACCGGGCCAGATGTCATTATTGATTCAAGCAATCAATATAATCTCACAGAAGGAGAAGACCCCCAAGCCTGATGCAAGCAATCTCAAGGGTGGAGGGGATGAAGGAAAGAAAGATCAAACTAATGAACATGATGTCATTGATGGAGAACAAAAAGATGGAGATAACACTGAAAAGATGCACAAAAAAATAAACTTCAACAAGAGAAAGATGAGCAAGATAAGATAGTTGATACCACACCTAAGGACACCAAAGGCGAAGCTATAGATACATTGAAGGTAGATAAGGAGATGTCCTCATGCAACCAATAGGAAAACACCAAGAAGCAAGACAAAGGTACAACACCACAGAAGCCTTCATCTAACACATCAAACCAAGCAGAGAAGCTAGCTATGGTTCTGCATACAGGTGCATCACAAAAGAAAAAGAAGAAAACCAAGAAGAACAAGTTGGAAGTCACACCAGATGAAATAATTGAAATACTGAAGTGTGACCCAACTACATTAGATTTTGAATCACTCTAAGAATATGGAGAAATCTACCAGAGAAAAGCACTGCAAGAAAATCTCAAGAAGGAGCACCGAGACTCCATAGTACTGGAGACTACAAGGGATATATTGAATCAGATAGTTCTTGTTAGAGTAATAGTACATTTGTCTTTATAATTAAATCACTCCGGTTTAATTATTAAAGGTCACTGTTATTCTATTCACTTAAGCTTGTCATTTGTAGGTGCATAATAATTAATATGTTTATTAATTATTAATGCACAAACCTAGCTTTTTCCGGCTTTAGGGTTTCTTAAGTTATATCCCACTTTTGTAATTATTGTTCATTCACTTTTTGGGAAATATAATTTTGCTCTCACTCCGCTGAGATTTTCCAAGGCTTCTATCTCTGTGGTTTCCATTCAGCATTAGGTATTTTCATGTCGGTGTTCTTAACGAGCTATGAAGTTGGATTTCTCAACTTCTACATGGTATTAGAGCCACCCTGTCGCTGCCTGGTCTGAAGGTTTTTTGAAGCCGTGAGTCGTAGACGAAAGCCACAGTTTCTCTGGGGTTTCTTCTTCACTTTGGAGGAGGTGCTATTTTCTGGAGCCGTTTGAGCAAAAATGGACTTCACCATTGCGTTCAAAATTCCTGGGAGAGTCAAAAGACCTATAAACTTCACTGGTTTTGGTCACAGTGACCCCAGAGTAAAAAAATTGACCTCCTAGGCCGTACGACTCAAAAAATGAGGTGAAAATAAAAAAAATTAAAAAACCACATGTTTTTCAAAGGGTTTAGGGCTGTCAGAGCGTGCCTCCAATGTGCCACCCCGCAGCCACCACAGCCCGGCCCCCTGTCGGCACGCAGCCCACCGACCCCCGGCCTCCAACAGAACTGACAGCACCACCGGTGACGCAGCCAACCTCTGCGCTGCCGCTCGGGAGCGGCCTGCCACCGGCCAGCCTCTGGCCCGCCACCAGGAATGCCACCAGCCTACCCGAAGGTATGATGCTGATGTCATTGGTGATGTTAGTGACAGGAAAAACTTTTTCCTGTCAAAATTCAAATTTTCCGGCATGTTTCTAATTTTCCCGTCACAGGAAAAAAAAATTCGGTGAACCTCTGACGGCCGTCAATTTTTTTCTCGGCAGCTGTGACGGTCATTTGGACGTCAAATTTTTTTTCATCTCTGTGTTTTTCCAGAGAGTTGTTTTTCGGAGGGGCACTTGGTTTTTTGGCCATATATTAGGCATACAGTGTCTGTTTTTGAAAAATGAAATATCGCCGGAAAGGTGTTTCCAAGCCGGACATGATGATGATAGTCTTGATCACTAGTTTAGCCATTTGAGCTCTTATTTTTGGTGTTGAAGTAGAGGCTTCCATTTCCTCTCTCTCTGCATCTGGCGTCCAGGTTTTCTTCTCATTTTTTGTGCTTTCAATAATTGTTTATTTTCTGTACAGGAGATATAATCATACATTGTGGGGGGTGCTTTTTCTTTTTGTCATTTACTTTCAGAAAATGACCCTTCTACTTCCATATTTTTCTTCTCTCAATGTTGGACCCCTCTGTGGCCCGGCTAACACCGCATAATTACCACACCTGGAAAGCACACATGACCAGGCTACTCATGTCACGTGGCTTATGGTCATGTCTAGATGAAAATCAACCTATCCTACAGCATCCTTTTGAGGTTCTTCAGCACAGGAATAAAATGGATGAAGCCATGGGCTTGATTGCACTGAACATTTCCGATAGTCTCCTCTTTCACCTGGATGGTTTGACAACTCCTAGGGCCATTTGGGGGAAGTTTTCAGATTTGTTTGGCATAGTGAATGAGTTTCAGGCACTACAGCTTGATGCAGAGCTAACCACTTTGACTCCTACCAGCTTTCCCACCATGGAGGACTTCTTGATGAAGTTCAAATCTTAGCACTTAGTTTTGCAGGGATGTGGGAGAAACAAGACAGATGATGAGTGTATCTTCCTGATACTCTCAAAGTTGAGAGGATAGTATCAGATCTTTTCTTCTACTTTCTACTCCACCATGGATGCTTTGGATACTAAACACACCATGCCTTCATTCAAGACATTTTATGATCGGTTGACATGGGAACAAGCAAAGATCCAACAGATGGATGCTTCTGGCTCTTCTATCCAAGCATTGGTTGCTTAGTCTTCACAGGGGAAACCAAAACAAAAAGCCAAACTGAAGAAAGATTCAGCAGGCAATGAGTATTCCTCCAAACCTGCACAAAAAATGATTCAAAACCTCCAGCTAACCCTTCCAAGGGTAAATCTTCTTAGAAGTCTACTGAGTCTACCTCCAAGACTAAGAATAAATCAGTTGAGACCTGTAGTTTTTGTGGCAAGGATGGACATCCTATTTCTAGGTGCTGGAAATGGTTGGAGGCTTTAGAGGACGCCATGCAGGAGCATCACATTTCAGCTCCTCAGTCCACATCCTCCTCTGCAGGGAAAGGTCATGCTCTCACTACACAAGCTACAACTTTTGGGCCCACCTGGATTCTTGATTTCGGTGCCTCTCACCACATGACTCACACTCAGCATTTGGTCACCTCACTTGCCCCTTGTGCTACTTCATAGATTGATGTCGGGAACGCATCTCATCTTTCTATTTTGAGTTTTGGTTCTGTTCCATTAGTTGGGGGTTCTCTTCAGGATGTTCACTTTGTCCTTGACATTTCAATGAACCTATTGTCTATCTATCAGATTTGTCACTCTGGCTCTGGTAAGACCATTGAGTTCTCATCACATGATGTGGTTATTCAGGACTTACATGATTCTGAGATGATTGTGGCTACTAGGAGTGTTGACACTGCATCCTAACTATACAGATTTGATGGATTTGAGTCTTATGCTGGCACAGGTTCCTATCTTATAGAACATGCAGATTCAGTGAGCAGACTTTGGCAAGAGCATTTGGGCCATGTCAATTACAGATATCTTTAGTAGATGAGCACACAGTCACTTGTTCTTGGACTTCCACAGATTACTTGCACTGATGGGGTTTGTCAGGGTTGTGTTCTTGGAAAACAACATAGGGATCCTTTTCCTCAGGGATGAGCTACTCATGCTTTGGCACCATTGGAGTTGATTCATAATGACCTCATGTCATTTCCTACTCCTTCTTTTTCTGGTGCCAGATATGTGCTCACCTTCATTGATGACTTCTCTAGGCGCACATGGGTGTACTTTTTGAAGTACAAGTCTGATGTCTTTAATTCATTTCAAGTCTTTAAGACATTTGTGGAGAAGCAATCTGGTCTTTCTATTCGACAGATACACACAGATAATGGGGGGAATATGTGAACCAAGATTTTAGGGATTTTTGCTCTAAACATGGTCTTCTGCATCAGTTTTTAGTGCCCTACACCCCTCAGCAGAATGGTGTGGGTGAGAGAAAGAACATAACACTTCAGGAGCTGGCTAATTGTATGATACAGTCCAGGTCCATGGATTCATCTTTTTGGGTAGAGGTAGTCAATTATGCCAACTATATTTAGAATCGGATGCCCCACAAGGTAGTTCGACATATGACTCCTAAGGAGGCTTGGTCTCATGTCAAGCCTGATGTATCTTCATTCTAAGTTTTTGGTAGTGAAGCATGGGAATTTGTGCCTAATGCTCAGAGGAGAGCGATGGAGCGGAAGAGCCGACACCTCATTTTTGTTGGCTACTGTGAGGATGTTAAGGCATATAGGTTTTTTGATCCTGATTCTTGATAGGTCCTATTTCGATGGGATGTCCAGTTTGATGAGCACCTTCCTACAGTAGATACCCCACTTCCAGAGTCTACTTCACTTACCACTACTCCCTCATCTCTTCCAGCTTTATTTTAGGATGATGAGGATGATGATCTTGATGATCCCCATTTACCTCCACCACAGGATCCTCCATAGATGCCTCGATGGGCTCATGTTATAGTTGATGCCGCAGGATCTCTGGCTGGTGACCCTTCCACTTCTCATCACACCCAGTCTCATATTGCAGGTTCCAGTCTTCTGAGTCATGCTATATGTGGTGATCCTCAGACATTTGTGGCAGCGATAGGACATACTGAGTGGGACAGTGCTATGGAGGAGGAGTATTCTTCTTTGATGAAGAATCATACTTGGGATCTTTGTTCTCTTCCAAAGGGAAGAAATTTAGTGCGATGCAAGTGGTTTTATCGTACTAAGTTTGTTGTTGATGGTTCTATAGATAAGTACAAGGAACATCTTATTGCGAAGGGTTTTTCATAGGTTGAAGGTATTGATTACACTAAGACATTTGCCCCTGTCGCAAAGATGAACTCTATTCGCCTTGTCTTATCCCTCGTAGCTTCTCAGAGATGGCCTATTTTTCAGATGGATGTGAAGAGTGCTTTCTTGCATGGTGATCTTACTGAGAGATTTACATGGAGAAGCCTTAGGGATTTGTGTAGGATTCCTCCTTGGTTTGCAGACTTTGACATTCTTTGTATGATCTCAAACAGGCCCCTCGGGCTTGGTATGAGAAGATGGACTCCTTTCTTCTTTCTACAGGATTCACACGCTGTCATTCCGATCCTACAGTCTACATTCAGCATCTTGAGGATGAAGTTTTGATCCTTGTGATATATGTCAATGATCTTCTCATCATAGGTAGCTCATCTTCTATGATTCAGGATGTTCGCCACGCATTGATGGAGAAGTTTGAGATGATAGAGCTTGGTCTATTACACTTCTTTCTAGGTCTGTAGATTGTTCAATCCCCTGCTGGGATCTTTTTTTACTAGTAGAAGTATGCTCTTAACATGCTTTAGCTCTTTGATATGCTTGATTTCAAGCCTGCTCCCACACCTTTTCAGTCAGGTGTTACTTTGTCTACCTCTTGCACTTCACCTTCAATGGATTCTACCTTGTATCGGTAGTTGGTTGGCAGTTTCTTATACCTAACACACACTCATCCTGATCTCTCCTTTGCAGTTGGTCTAGTCTCTTGGTTCTCACATGAGGCTCATGAGAGTCATTGGCAAGTTGCCAAGCGTATTTTGAGATACATTCAAGGCACACTTATGTATGGCATTCACTACACATCAGGGGCTCCTCACATTGTTGGCTACACTGACTTAGATTGGGTTGGTGATGTTGATGATCGGAAGTCTACTTCTGGCTTTGTTTTTTTGTCTTGGCACTGGTCCTATCACATGGTCATGCAAGAAGTAGAATGATCGCGCACTTTCATCTATAGAGGCTCAGTATAGAGAAGCAGTGCATGCTAGTTAAGAGATTCTCTTTCTTTGACAGTTGATGACTGAGTTTGGCTTTCCTCCTGATTGTCCCACTATTCTGTGGTGCGATAATCAGAGTGCTATTCACATTTCCCACATCCTAGTGGAGCATCAGCACACCAAACACATTGAGCTTCATATGCATTTCATTCGTCAGTAGATTTAGGATGGTAATCTCACTTTGGAGTACATTCCCATTGACACGCAGGTTGTTGACATCTTCACCAAACCTTTTGCATATTTGCACTATCTTTAGTTGTGTTTTATGCTTGGGGTGACGGAAGTTGTCCTTGGGGGTCTTGATGAGGTCTTCTTTCCTTCATGTTTTTTTAGCATGTGTGTTTTATCTCTTTTTGGAGAGGGGTTTTTCCCACTGGGTTTTCTCCTTTATCTCTGGTTCATAGAGATTTCCTTGTATTGGGTATCTGATCAAGCCTTGTTGCCAGGACCCATTTCTTTTGCTTTCATAGTTGTGCTAGGTTAGTTACCGCCAGAGCTTCACTTAAGGGGGGGTGTTAGAGTAATAGTACATTTGTTTTTATAATTAAATCACTTCGGATTAATTATTAAAGGTCACTATTATTCTATTCACTTAAGCTTATCATCTGTAGGTGCATAATAATTAATATGTTTATTAATTATTAATGCACAAACCTAGCTTTTTCTGGCTTTAGGGTTTCTTACCTTATATGCCGCTTTTGTAATTATTGTTCATTCACTTTTTGGGAAATATAATTTTGCTCTCACTCCGGTAAGATTTTTCAAGGCTTCTGTCTTTGTGGTTTCCATTCAGCATTAGGTATTTGCATGCAGGTGTTCTTGGCGAGCTATGAAGTTGGATTTCTCAACTTCTATAGTTCCTGATGTTGATATTGATCACAATGCACCAATATTATATCAACTATCCATCCTCACTGATGCCATCACAACACAAAATTTTGATGCAGAAAAGGCTATTGAGGAGCAAGCAGAGAAGAAATTTCAATATAAATTGATTGAAAAGGTCAGCCAAGAAGTGGCAGAGAATAAGGTAAAGCTTTTAGAATTAGCATATGAATTAGATCCAATAATTGTTGAATCTATTTCCTTGATACAAAAATTGTGCACATTGGAGAAATTCACTAAATAAAATAGTGACAAGATAGCAAAGTTAGATTCAGATCTAACTACAAGTGCCAAAGGATTAACCATAGATGACAATGCAATCAAATTGCATTATGAGAAAATAATAGAGATTAAAAGGTTAAGTAAAGAACTGTGGGAAGAAGAATCTCAATTCAGAGAAGAGGTTACTGAGCTACAGGCTCAACTCTTACCAAACCTCACATGTCTGCAACAACACACCAGTTTGGCAAGATAGCTCATTGCCACCCCCGAGATGTCTGTAGCAGACAACATCTACAACATGCATGCCAAGATTACACTCGAGCATATGGCTCTTGAGAACTTAAAAGAGAAATGGGAGAAGATAATGGAGGATATGAAGACCTCTCACTCTCATATTTTTTATAAGCTATAGGTATATACTTTTTCCCTTACTATCAAAAATGGGAGAAAAGGAAATTGATATGTACAAAAAGAAAAAAGAGGAAAAGGAAAATATAGCACAAAGGGAAAAGGAAGAGATAGTATAAAGAAAAAGTGTACATACACATATACTATACTATATCGGCATATGCATATGGGAGTCATGAAATGACTAAGTAATATACATGGTGTACATACTATAAACTTTGTTAGTATTTTGCACATTTTAGTTTTTGTTACTAATGTCAAATGGGGAGATTGATGACATAATTTTTTCCATTAGTATGAAACCTAAAAAATAGTTGAGTTAAACCATCGGTTACACTATATCGAGATTCAGGTTTTCATTTCAGACCAAAAGTGCTAAGTAAGGAGAAACCCGACGACACAAGTTTTTAAGTGTAAACCAAAAGTGCAACCAGAAGATGATACAAAGGAACCCGACAAGAAGGTTACACTATAAACCAAAAGAGAAGAAATAGAGGAACCCTACAAAGAAAGGGAACCCAATGGATAGTTCAACAAAGGAACACTGAAAGATAGTCTAACTGATTACAGAGAAAACTGAGCATCAAACACCGAAAGTCAGTTTTATCTCAAGAAAAGTGGATCTGACTTCCACGTCAAATAAAATAGCTATATTCTATTTTTAGAGTTTTGATTTTTTTTAAATCCATTTCTTGAGGAACAAGAAACATTATTGTAATTTTTTTAATCAGTCTAACTGATTAAAAACATGCAAACTAGGAGATCAAGGTCAAGTTGTAAACCTGTGATCATAGAGTTAAGTTGTAATACGTGAAACTTAATTAGGTCAATCTATGTTATAAATAGATGTGTAATCATTCATTGATGATGGATGAGAGGATGAATGTAGCCAATGAGAAAATCTATGGATCAAACTAAGAGTTTCAAGATGCAAAATAACAAAAGATTAATTTGGTTATCAAGAACCAAGAACCAAGGCTACTGAGAAACATATGTATTAATCAATCACATTAGGTGATACATTATACATGTAAGCTTTAATGGATCTATACTCAGCAATACTAGATTGCATACACTCAGGTCAATGATTATTTTTGTTTGCATTCGAACAAGTGTAGCAAATAGAAGAAATCCTTTCAAGAAAGGTGGATTTAATAATCAATTGTAAATATCTTAACCGAGTGCAGACTAAATAGTGTTGCTAAAGCTCTTAATAGAGTAGACATTAACTAGTCTCTATAGATACTCCTAACAGGGTAGATCATTAGAAGTGATCAAAATTGTAAACCTTAAATGGCCCATTCCAATCTCCAAATAGTGAAGTTTTTGTGGGTGTCATCCCCACCACAATTTTTACCTTCTAACATGGGTTTTCTGTGTTACCATATCTTGTGTTATGTGTTATTGCTTTCATGAATGTTTCTATGAATATTTACAAGCTTACTAAGTTTATGAATTGATATAACTTACACAAATATAGTATAGAACAGATGGTTGGTAATACAATTAATTACATAAATTTTAAAGGATAAAAGAGATAAAAAAATTAGAGGTACTGATTCACCTCTCCCCTCTCAGTACACACTTCCCATTATTTCCAACACTTGATACTTTCATCACTCTCCACAAATTTGCACAATATTAAACTCTGTTTGGGAAAATTTAGAGCTAATAGTAAGGAACTTTATACACTTTATGGGCAAGTAGGTAGCATGTGTGTGATTGGCCAAAAAGTTTTGCCTTTCAATTTCACATGGAAAATTGCAATTTTTTCTATCTAAAAGTGTTGAAGCAATTATAAATTAGAGAATCCATTAAATAAAATTTGGTGCAATATCCAATATCAAAAAACCAAATGAAGTTTTCCTTCACACTAGTTTCGAGGAAAGATTAATACCCAGAATGTTACATGAAAACATTAGTCTCACCTTAAAGACAAGGACTTAAAATTTGTTAACATATTGCAATTCCAAATGGTCTTGAAAAAAACATTGTTTCAACAGTGGTTCTTATCAAACTCTATTCTAATGGGCAATTCCATGTCATGTTTCAAACAATCAAAGAGAAATTTGTTTGCTTTTGTTGGCATTTACTTTCTCTTTGAAGTTTGAAAGAAAGACATATCTTGGACTTTTTTTTTGTTTGAATTTGTCATACATAAAAGTATATCTTGTGAGTTGAGTATTTACTTTATATGCTCCATCTTGTTCCCAATCTGTTTTCCCTTGTCATGGGAAGGATGAAATGCTACTAAAATTGGGTATTTGAATGTCATCAATGTTGTGTTTCTTCCAAAGACTGAAATTAAGTTTTCTATATACATTCTGCAAAGGCTCTTTTTGTAATGATTCTATTAAATTTAAGATCAGATCAAAGTAAATTGAGAACAAACAATAGAGTTGATAACTATTTTAAATAATCAGATCAAATGATAAGTAGATTAAGCTTGTTAAATAAACAAATCAACACAACTAGTAATCTAATAATTTGAAAGACTCGCAACACCAAGATACCTTGGGAAAACCTCCCTTGTGGAGGTGAAAAACCCAGCAAGAAATGATAAATTGATTTCCAAGAAATGTCAACTCACAGTACAATGATGATTGCCAATCAGGATGTAGAACCAAAGCTCATTGTGGCTGGTGAATTCAGACCTCCATCTTCACAAGTGTATCACTGGTCATGTAAACACTTGAAAGTCCAAAGACAAGAGTATGTATTCACTAATATATATGTACAAATCGTAGGCCCTCGATGAAAGTATGATCCTCAACCAATCTGATAAACACAAGGTCATTGGTAATGATATCGTAGATTATGTGAATATTGTTAATTGTTGTAGCATGATTGTGATTCGTAGTGAGTATATATTTGATATGAATATATATGGAAAGTATCTAGGAGAGAATATGATCATCAAAGATAGAATGTTGAGTGTATAATCTTCTTCAATGCACACAAGTGCTTATTCTCAAATTTGATGGAGTAATCTAAGTGTATACTTGAATTGTAGGTGACAACAAGACTCAAATTTGAATGTTAACTTCTCATGAATATCATCATGATATGTTGGAGAGCTTGTTATGTCTTACATGCTCAAGTGAGGACTCCTTATATACTTTGTGGGGGAGTGATTTCAAAGACAATTGACCCTTATTCTTTTCCAATATTTTGTGTCAAAATACAATTAGTATAGGTTAGACTTATACCACATGTTTTCACTTACATTAGATCTTAAGAACCAAACGTCTATCTAGATATTAGGAATGAGAAAGGGGCCCAACCCTATAATAAGTTAGTAAGTTTTAAATTAAAGATATTAAACTTTGATTTAGGCTTAGCTAGAAGCGATCTAGCTACTTAAAATTAACACTCCCTCGTAGCTAGGGAGGATTCTATCTCTTGTCATGAAAACTTTTCATGACTTTCCATCATGCATACCCACAGAGGATGGATCCACCTTACATTTACCGCAAAGGGTGGAATAGAACAAGCCTCAAAAGGATCACCTTGCATTTCCCGCAGAGGGTGATCAAAACCCTTTGCCACCTTACATTTCCCACAAAGGGTGGACTTCGATTACAACACCACCTTGCATTGCCCGTAGAGGGTGCTCAAATATATATTCTCTCAAAGAAGATCCAAAATACAATATCAACCTTGAATTTCCCTTAGAGGGTGGTAAATACAAATACATAATCAAAATACATCAATGGAGTTGAGACTCCCTCTCAGCAATAGTAGGTTTCTTTACAATTCCAAGCCTTTCACGGAAGTATTCAAACTTCACCTTGTTAACTGGCTTGGTAAGAATATCTTCCACTTGCTCATTAGTGCTGATGTACTTTAGCTAGATGGCACCTCTCTACACCATATCTCGAATGAAGTGATAATGAGTTTCCACATGCTTAGATTTGTCATGGAAAACATGATTGACAAACATATTTATACAACTCTGATGATCAAAATGAATAATGGTAGGTTTCAACAATTGTCCAAACAACCCAGTAAGAAGCTTACGAAGCCACATTTCTTCCCTTGAAGAAACACTTACTGTAATGTACTCAGCTTCAGCTGTACTCAAGGCAATTGAAGACTGCTTCCCGCTGGCCCAGGAGATCATGGCGGATTCCAAACTAAAGTATAAACCTAAGGCACTCTTATTACTGGTGACATCGCCTGCCCAATCTGAATCACAAATCCTTCCAAGGCAATCATTTTGGAAGAGTACTTCATCCCATAGTCAACTATGCCACGTAGATACCTCAAGATGTGTTTAACAGTAACAAGATGAACATGCTTAGGTTTGTTTATGAACCGGCTACACTAATAACATAGCATATGTCTGGTCTAGTGTTAACTAGATACATCAAGGACCCAATTAACTTCCTATATTATATACCATCTGAAAAATCACATTTTTTATGCACATGCACTCAACTTTTTCAGATTAGTCTCCATAGGTGTAGACATAGGTTGGCAATCCAACATGCCAAATCTTTTCAAAATGTCTATAGTATGTTTTCCTTGACTTAGCATAATTTCTTTAGAACATTGCCAAAATTCTAAGCCAAGAAAATAATGCATAAGTCTTAAATATTTCATTTCAAATTCAAAGGCTAACTCCTTAGATCTAATGATTAGATCTTCCATTCCAGTTAGAAATAATTTATCAACATATAAGACCAAAATTAACATCTCATTATTAAGAATTTTGAAATAAAGATTAGGATCAGCATCATTCTTATAAATCCTAATCCTACCAAATACTTATCAATTCTTTCATACCATGTATGAGGAAGTTGTTTCAAACTATAGAGAGCTTTCTTCAACTTGCAGACATGAGTTTCTTTCTTGTGGATCGCATATCCCCCAGGTTTCTCAATATAGATTTCTTCCTCAATGACACCATTGAGAAAAGTAGTCTTGACATCCATTTGATGCAACTTCTAACCTTTAGCTGCAATAATGGCTATAATAGACTTGATAGAAGTATATCTAGCAACAAGAGAAAAGGTTTCTTCATAATTTATACCTTCCTTTTGAGAAAAACCATGAGCTACAAATCTAGCTTTAAATTTCAAAATACTACCATTGCAGAATGATTAATTTTAAATAACCATTTAGATGATACAATAGACTTACCTTTGGGTCTAGGTACAATCTCTCATACATCATTCTTGATAATGGATTTTTATTCTTCATCCATAGAGTTCTTCCACTCAAGATGATCCATAGCTTCTTTTGTATTGGTGGGTTCTCTTAGTGAGGTTGTACATCAAAGCCACATAGTTGGAGAAAGTTTGAGGTATCCTACTTTTCAGAACGTGCCAAGAGGAGCAGAAAATCGTTCATCGTCTTGAATGGTGTTCCTCATCCAAAGTGGCATTTTCTTACATATGATGATCTTGCTAGGACCATCAATAGGAACTAAAGGTTCATCATGATCTGCGAATCTTGGAGGACCTGTGTACTCCCTCTGAAACTCAACATCATTGTCAACATCCATTTCTTGATTCTTATTAGTATCATTTTCATCATCAATCAAAGAACCTTTAGATTTTCTTAATGTAATGTTTTCTTCAAAATTAGCATCTCTACTTAACTCAATATACCTTTGTCCTGGAATGTAGATTTTAAATGCTTTAGAATTCTCACTATAACCAACAAGTATACCTTTCTTACCAGACGGTTCTAGTTTGGTTATTTTTCTCCTTGGGAATGTGGATGTAGAATGGACTTCCAAAGTTCCTCAAATGGATGATGTTGGGTTTTATTCTGGAAAATTCTTCTTATGGAGTTATGTCTTTCATAACACTATGAGGGCACCTATTTTGAATGTAGACAGTAGTCCTAGCAGCTTTATCCCAAAGGAACAATTGTAGATTATGATCATGGATCATGGCTTTGGCTGACTCAATAATAGTTTTGTTCTTCCTTTTAGAAATTCCATTTTGCTGAGGATTGTAGGAAACATAGAACTCCCTCTTGATCCCCGCTTCTACAAAAAAATCATGAAAGACACCTAAGGTGTACTCACCTCCATTGTTAGATCTAAGAATCTTAATTCTTTTACCATAAATTTTTTCAACTGGAGACTTAAATTCCTTCAACCTAGCTAATACTTCATCAGATTATTTTTTCCTTAAGAAATAAATCCAAGTCTTTCTAGAGAAGTCATCTATAAAAGTGACATAATATAAACTACCACTAAAAGATGCAACAAACATGGGACCACATAAATTAGAATTTAAAAGAGAAAGCTTTTCTTTAGATCTAGATTCACTTTTATGAAATTAAATGTTAATGTTTTTACTTATAGCACATCCTTTGCATACATCATCATTCACATGAATGAGTTTAGGCATACCTTTAACCATCTTTTCAAGTGTAGGAAGAGCACGGTAATGAAGATGACCAAGTCTACGATGCCATAAGTCACTGGACTCAGCTGAAGAACTAATAAGAGACTGAAATGGATGAGCTGAAATATTATAGAGGCTTTCAAATATTCAACCAATTACTTTAGCAGATTTGATGTTAAATTTCTTAGGCCAAGCTAAAACTCTACCTTTAGAAAATGCAATTTGATCACCTTTATTTTCTAAAGCAGAAATAGAAATAAAATTCCTTTTAATTCCTAGAACAAATAAGATATCAGATAACTATAATGAAATACCATAATCCAATTTAAGAGTTGTGTTACCAAGACCTCTTACAGAGTATTGTGCATCATCACCAATGAGCACGTGAAGACTTGATTCCTTTTCAGTTAGATTTGTAAGTTGGTTCTTATAACCTCTTATATGAATGGAAGAACTACTATCAATCAACCAAGTGTCACTATTGGTAGGTACATTACTAGATATAGCATAAATGAAAAGAAAATATTCCTTGTTTTCTTTATTATCATTCATTAATATGAGCTTCTTGATGATTTGGTTGATCCTTGCAATATTTAGCGTAGTGCCCAAATTTGTCACATTTGAAACAACAAATGTGATAAAGATTCTTAGTCTTCCTCCTTGAATTATTATTTCCTTGAGATCTGAACTTGTTTTTCCTTTTGAAATTTTTCTTCTTCCAATTTCCACCTTTCTTAAAGGATTGAGCTGCAAGAACTTGGTTATCTAGAGAAGAAGAAGAACTTTTAAATCCTCTAGCATTTAGATGAGATTCTTCTTGAACACAATAAGCTCTAAGACAATCAAAAGAAGGAAGAATACCTCTACCACTCAAACCTTGACTGAATGGTTTCCAAGAAGAAGGTAGACCATTGAGAGCTAGCATAACAAGGTCGTTGTCCACCACTTCTCCGTCCATAGCTTGAATATGATCTCTCAATCTAGCGATCCTCATAAAGAGAACCATTACAATTTCTCCCTTGTCCATTTTGATTTGAAGAAGTTGCCTCCTTAGAGTAAGAACCTTCCTTAGGTTTTTAATCTCATACATCCCTTGAATTTTTTTTAACATGTCACGAGCATAAGACAACTTGGAGATAACTAGAACCAGATGGTCTTTAACAGAGTCAATCAAGATCTTCTTTGCCTTTAATGCATAATTCTTGAATTGAATTAGCTCATCCGGGTCAGATGGTTTAGTAGGTATTGTCCCTTGCATGAATTGAAGTAGATCATTTTCCTCTAGAGAAAGGAGCACTCAAACTTTCCATGAAGTTAAATTTATAGCCCCTTTCCAATCTTTCCTCTACCTTGAGTCTTGTCACCATTTTGAAAACAGCAACAATGGAAAACAAATCCAAAGTATAATGGGTTAGATTTGATCACGATTAGTAATAACCTTGATTTTATACCATGTTAAATTTAAGATCAGATCAAAGTAAATTAAGAACAAACAACAGAGTTGATAACTATTTTAAATAATTAGATCAAATGATAAGTAGATTAAGCTTGTTAATTAAACAGTTCAACACAACTAGTAATCTAATAAACTGAAAGACACACAACACCAAGATACCTTGGGAAAACCTCCCTTGTGGAGGTGAAAAACCCAGTAAGAAATGATAAATTGATTTCCAAAAAATGTCAACTCACAGTGCAATGTTGATTTCCAATCAGGATGTAGAACCAAATCTCATTGTGGCCGATGAATTCAAACCTCCATCTTCACAAGTGTATCGCTAGTCATGTAAACACTTGATAGTCCAAAGACAAGAGAATGTATTTAGTGATGTATATATAAAGATCACAGGCCCTGGATGAAAGTTTCATCCTCAACCAATCTGACAAAGACAAATTCGTTGGTAATGATACCATAGATCATATGAAGATTGTTAATCATTGTAGCATGACAGTAATTCACAATGAATATATATTTGATATGAAGATATATGGAAAAGTATCTAGTAGAGAAGATGATGGCCAAAGATAGTATGCTGAGTGTATAGCCTTATTCAATGCACACAACTGCTTATTCTCAAATTCACTAGAGTAATCTCAGTGTGTACTCAAACTGTAGGTGATAGCAAGACTATGAAATTTGAATGTTCTTCTCATGAATATCATCATTATATGTTGGAGAGCTTGTTATATCTTACATGCCAAAGTGAGGAATCCTTCTATACTTGGCATGGGAGTGATTTCAAATACATTTAGCCCTTATTCTTTTCCAATATTTGGCACTGAAATACAATTAGTATAGGTCAGACCTATACCACACATTTGCACTTGCATTGGATCTTAAATAACCAAACGTCTATCTAGCCATTAGGAATGAGAAAGGGGCATGACCCTATAATAAGTTAATAAGTTTTAAATTAAATATATAAAACTTTGATTTAGGCTTAGCTAGAACCGATCTATCTACTTAAAATTAACACTCTCTCTTAGCTAGGGAGGATTCTAGCTCTTTTCATGGACACTTTTCATGACTTTCCATCATACATACCCATAGAGGATGGATCCACCTTACATTTCCCATAGAGGGTGGAAGAGGACAAGCCTCAAAAGGATCACCTTGCATTGCCCGCAAAGGGTGATCAAAACCCTTTGCCACCTTACATTTCCCGCTAAGGCTGGTCTTAAAAAATTAATTACATTGCCACCTTGCATTGCCCGAAGAGGGTGGACTTCAATTAGATAAACTCTTGGATAACACACAAAAAAATTTACAATATGATCCACAAAGAAAACACACTAGATAAAATCCTCAGACCTTCAATAGTGCACAATGACATTTCAAGTGTTTTCTGACCACCCCAACAATAATTTTTCATCATTTTCCAGACACACAATAAGCCCATACATTCAAATCTATAAATTTTTCTCATGCTGTCTATTCATTTTGACAAGCACAATTCAAATCTGTTGTAATGCATTTTCATTTTTATCTTCAAAACATTAGAGGTTTTCCATCTATGATATATTTAGTTTTGTTTAAAGCCTCAGTATTCCTGCTACTAGAAAGCTTATTAATCAGTGCTTTGGAATGTATTAGTTACTTTTCTACAAACTTATAGTATGAAGGCATTCTAGAAAGCATAGAAGTCCATATTGATACTTATAAATTTGTAAGTACTAGATTCATGTTATCATTCTAGAAAATGAGTAACTTGCATATTAGATTTACTGTGAACTTTCTCCTACTCCTACCTTAAGCAGGGACTCCAGTTGCACGCAACCCTTATTTAAAAAAAAACAATACTTTTCAAGAGAAGGAAAAGAGAAATCTTGCACTAAACTATGGTGTATACTTTTGTAAATTTTTTAAGCAGTGATTAAACTTCCCTCTATCATCCAATCAGATTGCATTGATTATTTCTATTTTTCCTATTTCTAATGTTCAAAGTCTATAAGATGCATATTTTTTACGTGTGTTTTTAGGAGCAATCATTTTGGTAGGCTCTCATTTTCTTTGCAAACGGTCATAGAAGCCCTCACAACTACCAACGCCAAAGATTGAACAATTGCAGAGGCTCCTTGAGGTTATCAATGGTAGAGAAGGTACAATTATAAAGTGTGTTCTCGTAGGAGCTACACACAGTTGGCGCCTAGGGTTCATCATCCTTATGTTGTGTGTTGCCTGGAGAAGACCATTCTAGGGGCTATGGAAGACATTCCAATGTCAAAATAGAAAGGTTTTCGTTGGTTCCTACAGGGACTAAATAACACTAGGTGGCAAATAGGGCTTCTTTTGCATCATGCATGTGGGAGATGTGGTCTGTGTATTAATTTTTGTGCATGGATTTTGATAACTGTGATTATAAAAAAGGACATGTATTTGAAAAAAAACTCAACTCCAAAACCTATTTCTTGTGCAAGGTACAAAGAGCATACGAGATACAAATATATGGGTCATGTGATTTTTTTGATGCTAGAAGGTGGATGATTCTTTTACATTATTGCATCTTATCTCCAACTAGAGGCTCTAAAATCTCATCATTACGGTTGTTTTCCTGCATGTCTGAATTGCCACTTTTCTTCTACTTGTTTCTATTAAATTTTGAACTAGAAATATTTGTGTAAAAATAAAAGACAAAGAACACCAGAAATGTATCCTGGGAAAACTCTCCTCACCGAGAGTGAAAAACCCAACTCACAAAATAAGTTACGTTAATGAAATCTTGAAGGCAAATACAACATTTATGACTTTCAAAGTCAATCAATTTTTTAGAAAGATGAACAACATTAAGTCCTTTTAATAATTTAGAATAATCACAGTCTCTTAAGACTCCCCAAACGAACACAAGAATATAAATCTTATAACACACTACGATCACATAGATCGAAATAATTCCTTAATACAAAAAAACTAGTTATGTCACTCAATGTAAACTAAACATAGTTCAAATATGAAGCAATCGAATACAGTTTATCACAAGGTAATATATCCAATATCATGTATCATCAACAATGAACATAGAATAAATATTCAAACCCATGAAAAATCTCCAGAATGCGAAACACTTACAGTTTTAATCCCTGGATCCAAAAATGAATACTATAATAGCCACAAAGATCAACACAAAAAAGACAATGTACAAGTAAGAAGTTGTCTTAGATATTTATTTTTTTGCATAAGTACAAACAAGAGTATAGATGCTAAAGAAAAATGCTACATTGCTAACGAATAAGAACCAAATGCTGAGAAGATGAAGATAAAACCTTTATGAGAAGAGAAGCAATAAAGGAAAAGCTTACTGTCTTCATGCTCTTGTTGGAAATAGGAACCAACCGCTTGTCTTTTCCACCCTCAGCATACTTTTGGCATCTAGGGAAAAAGCACCACTGGGATGTTTGAACACCCAACTATGGATTGAAACTTGACCCCCCTTGCACACTTCTACTGAAGCAGCTCAACCCTCCGCAAAGGGCATAACCTGGTTACTAAGCCTTCCTAGAACTGGTGAAGGAACCTACACTCTTAGTCAGCCAACACCCTATAGAAGCTGCCAACTTGGTGATGACTCTATGACTAGGGTGTATCTGATTACCTTGCAAGCTAAATTTTCTATCCTATCACACCTTGGCCAAGGTTTTGTAGTCAAAATAGGATCAACTGTCAAACTTTCACCCTAATTTGTCTTAATTTACCAATCAACTAGCAATTTCTACACTAGGGTGACACACTAACAATTAAAAATTAAAAACCTATAAAACCAACTAAGGATGTGGTACATAAAATGAGACTAGCTTGCTCCAAAAAGCTGGGGAAGGCTCAACACTACCAATGAGTTGCTCCATTTCCATGCTAGTTACTTCCTGGAGTTTATAGTCCAATCTTTGTCTTACCAACTCACTGGCCTTGACGACACTACTCCCTCTACTATAGAAGCTAATGTTACTCAACAATTTACTAGATGGACCTTAGGAAAAAGGAATATGATTGGAGGCTTTAAATCTACTGCAATCTAAGTTTAAACATGCCAAGGAAGAAAAGAAAGTGTTCTAAACAATTTCAGAATTTCCAAGAAAAATTCTCTTCTTTAAAAACCATAATTATGTTATATCTTTTTTTTTTAAATCTTCAGATTGGCAAAGAGTTTTAAAAGACTTCTAAGAAGAATTTACGGTGCCAGTTGAGCCCCTTTTATATAAAACTAAAATGAAGGTACTTCCTAGTTTTCATAACAACATACATATCCTAGATTTTAATTATCTGAAATCTTTTCTTTATTATATAATTTCTTTAAAAAACCTCTCATGTTGGCATGGTTACAGTTTATTATCAACCTTAAGAAAAAATAAGAAAACTGAGCTAGAAATAATAGAGTACTATTCTTTTAACTAGTGGAAGGGAAACAAGACATATTCACACTTCTCTTCAAAGCATTCCCTTTGTAAGGAAAATAATTACTTATTGGAAGCATAAAAAGAAGAGAACAAATGGAGCTATGAGTTGTATGCACTCGCCTAAGTGTTTCCTTAGCTAAGACATCTTTTTCCAGTCCTCCTTCTTCTTGTGCTTGTAATTCCTTTTGTGCATGTGGTTCCTAAAACTATTTTTCTCCTTTAAATAAAATCCTTCGAAGGTTAGGGGCGACCCTTTGGTGAAATGGTGGGGCTTTTTGCCTGTAGTGCCTACAACCAAAGTTCAAACCTCGCAGGGTTACTCTCTACAGTGTCAACAATTGAGAGGCCCCCAAGATCTTCTATCTTGATTTACCCACGGGATGTGGAGTGGGGCATTTTCATTCCACCTAGGGAGTACATCCCTAGCTTGAATTATTTGAGCATGAGCTCACAACGCAACAGTGACTGTGAGCCCCAATAACTAGGAGGTTCAATGTTTGAACCATGGGAAGTACAATCAAACGAGACAGTCTATGCTAGGCACAAGAGTCGAAAGGAATTGTTGGTCAACATAATTTAGGGTTCAAATTTCATAGGCAGCACTCGGTGTATGCTCTGCATAGTAGTCACGGGAGTCAAAAAGGATCATTGATGAGGGAGTGCACTGTTGCGATGGAGGAGGTTGAAGATTGGTATTCATGTTCCAGTTGTCAGACCCTCCTTGGTCCTTGTGTGCTCGCGGACCCGGATGACCTAGGACAATGTCCCTACTGGGCTATCTGGATTGCGGGTCTGATGTGTTGGTTTCATGGGGATGAGGTCCCCCAAATTTGTGGCCTCACTGGTTATCACTCCAGTCAAAAGCGTATATTACCGACCAAAAAAAAAATCCTTTAAAGGTTCCCAAGTGTAACCGTTTTGCATCCACTGTTAAGAATGAAAGGTTGGCCTTCTGATTTGCGTTTCATTTTGAACACTATGTAAATATTTTAATTTTCCTTTAAAAACCATACTATGGATAGAATTATTTTCCCCAGTTAGCGCTACCAAAAGCATTTATAATTTCTCAAATACTCATGCCTATATTCATCCACATCACCGGCCGGTAAAAAAAAATGAATTAAAAACAAGTAAGCATTGTTTGTATCCAAGGTGCGAATTATTTTTCCACTCTCTACTAAAGACCATGCAATGTCCATGGTGGTAACCGATATGAATAAATTATATTCCATGATTAAATGAAACTTAATTTAATAAAAAAAAGGCTTGTACCATTATATTCATGGTGTCAATTCAATTTCATGTTGTTGATTACCAATTAATAATAGGAAAACAAAGTTCATAATTATTATAACTTATCACCTATAAATACAAATACAAAATGCATATTCATTACATCTATATATACATACGCGGCGTGTGTCATTGCCATGTGCATTTACATACACATAAATATAATTAAAATAGCATTAACATACTCATTCTTATAAATGACAAGTTAAAAATTTGTAATAAATCATAGTGTCCCCTTTTTACAAATTTGATTGAAAAAAGGTCTTGTTATGCCTTGCATACCCGTCCCTACATTTTGTGTGCAAAATGTTGGGTCCCCTCTTTTTGCTTTTGGCTCTTTCCTTGCTTTCCTTGTCTTTTGTTTTCCTTTGTTTCCTTCCCCGGGATTTCTCTCCCCCAGGGGGGTTTGTTTTCTTTTTATTTTTTGTCTTTCGTGCCTCCGGGACCCGATCCCAGAGTTTGTTCTTTCCAGAGCCAGACTCTGGACTTCGGGATTCTCTACCGCGATGTCTTCTCCTTGTGAGAAGGTATGGTGACTTGGAATCCCCGGTCCTAGAGTCCAGAGGTTTGTCTATTCCAGAGTTTGTGGGAAAAGAGGGGTAACTAGCTTTTACCTTGGGTATAAATAGAAATTACACACCACTTTTATAGTTACCGCGATTAGACACTTATGCATTCAGAGCGATTCTTAGGTGACCAAATTGCGATTAAGCTATGATTACTCTCTGCTTAGTGGGTTATTATCCAATGATTCAAGGTACCTATTTGTGAGTGGTTGAAGGTAGACCTCACCGTAGACGTGCTCCAGGTGTGTTCTGTCCCTGCTCCTCTTTGGATTTCCAGGTAGGTTCTCTGGTTTCTCGTTATTTCCATGTTTTCCTTGCTTTTTCCTTCTCTACTCTTTGGTCTACATTTTGTTCGCTATTTTCCTTTCGTGTTTTGTTTCTGGTTCACCTCCCGTTGGTGGGTTGGCCCTGCGAGGAGGTTGTCCGCCTTCTGCGCATGTGTAGACTAGTGTTTTTGGTGTGTGCTGCCTTAGTTTAGCTCGTATATATATGTGCAGAGTTGTAAAAATCTATAAATGCTATGTGTTTTTTGTATATCACATGTATATATGTTTTATCTCTTTATGTTTATGTGTATATATCTTGTATATCCTTCCAAGATCATGAATTCTTTGCGCTCTGCCATTAAGTTTTTACCCATGAGACCGAGCTTGTTGTAGACAGGGTCACCACGATTTGAACTCGGCACCTCGCTGGTTTGAGCCATGGCAGCTTTCTCTCTCCTCTATCTCATCACCTTAATGGTAGGATTAATTTCCCATGAGTGGGCATTCAAACCATGTCCCATCTGGCATTTATTTTACCCCGTGTCAACCCACTTGTCACCATTAATGCCTTTATATCGACTGCCACTTGACCACGTGCCAACCCACGTCAGTCGAATTTGGTTTCTTACTGGTCACATCAGCATGGCAATGACTAGATTATCCAAGATCTGGGCCCTAAGTAATTCCTTGTTCCGTGTTTCCCCCTTGTCATTTGGTTCAATTTCCCTGGAGTTTTATTCATGTTTATTACAAGTATTCTGGGACTTTTTATGTATGCTAATACTTTTTGAACAAATGTAGGATGGTGACGATTTCCCCAGAGTTCTAATATTATTTATATACATCATGTTCTAATGGTTCTTCAGTCTTGCAGGTTGTAGACAAGTTGATCAAAGATGTCTGAAGTGATCACTCCTCCTTCCAGCCCAGAGCTGCCTACCACTTCCATCCGAGCGGCCACCAAGACTAAGGCCGAGAGGTTATTAGCAAAGCTACCCTTGACTTTTAAATACCCCAAGGATGGTGTTATTGTGGGGTCAAAAATAGAGTCCAGAGTTTAGGAGATAATAGATGTAGGGCCTAGACCTTAGGCAGAAATGCAAGGCTTGATTCAAGCCATCAATAAACTAAGGGCCACTAGAGATAATCTGGCAACACAGATCGCCGCCTCTAGTATCATCAAGGCGGAAAACTTCCCCTGTTCAGTGCAATCACTAGATTTAATACTCCAATTGGAAATGCTATATAATGCACCAACATGGACCATCCTACTTCTGGATCCCCAGCCGCTATAGTACCCAGCAACAATCGTCACCTTGGACGTGGAAACTTTCACCTCGGGGCTGGGGATCCCACAATTCAATGGGTCCATTATTCAGAATCGACTCCAGACATTACAAGAGTTTGAGGGTGCTAAGTTGATTTCCTAGAAACATATCAATAGCCACTAGCTAAAGATCCCAAAGAGGGATTACAGAAGGATGAAGTTGGAAATTCCCCATGGGGAGTTCAAAGAGCCCATCCAAGCGGGCATTGTATATCTATGTAGGATTTTTTGATTGCCCCATGCCCGGGATTTCTCAACATGGATGTACTACTTTCTGTATTGCATCACCACTCATAGTCAGACTTTCAATTGGGCGGCCCTCATATCCAATCACGTAGACAAACAGCTGAAGAGCGTTTCCTAGAATTCCAAATTTTATATGAAATCATATGTGCTTTGGGAACTAACACAACAAAGGTCAACTTTTCTAGGTTTGGGAATAGTTGGAGAGCTTGGAAATGGGCTTAGCCAAATGGCACCATGGGATCATTATCCCCAAGTGCAATGAGAACTCACTTTCCCAAAAAATTTCCGATTAAATGATGTTTTCATTTACAACAACATTCTAACACTTACTCGGGGTTCTGGGTACCGACTATCACAGGCGGTGATGACTCTGGTCAACTCCTATGGCTGCTATTTCATTCAGTTCCAACATCACACCTACATTTGGGTGACAGGCTTCAATGGGAAGCCCCATCTTCTACTCTAGTATTGTGGGGATAGGATTATTCTCTTAGAGTTTTGTTGGCAGATGATGGATTTGCACGCCTTCTTTACACTGAAGAAGGTCATCAACATTCCATTCCTTTTCTCATGTGAGAATTATACATGCAGCCTTGCCGCAGCCCAGGAGGCAAATAATGAATTGAACAACCTAGGGCTGGTGGAATTCGTCCATGCCTGGAAAAATTATGATCCCCTCAGCAAGATTGCCACAACACTCCCCCGGGCATCCCCGTCCCACGAAGTAGATATTGAGGACTTTTGGGTAGACTGCCAAGATAGTTTTGATCTTTGAGCCTGACAACATTCTTGGATGAGCAAAGGGCTCATGAAACCACTCGATCTACAGACTTTCCCGAAGGGCTTCAAAGATGATGGGCCGGTGGAAAATCTAGCATATAAAGAACAAGGGCTAGACAAGCTAGATATTTCTCCAGTGGATTGGGCCACCCCCGAGGACCTAACAATTGAAGGGGTATGTCACCCCATTATAGAGGCAAGCCACCAGTATTTCTCCTGGGCATGCCCAAAGAGCGCTTGAAAGAAGCCAACGATCAAGTGGGCTACTCCCTCTTCAGCCACTACCGGACCTACTTCATCTATTGCGAATGTTGAACCAAGTACAAGTAAAGGGAAAGAGAAGGAGGGTGTCCTGATTCCCAAAGTGCCTCCACATACCCCCTCCCTTCTAATGGTGCAATTACATCAACAAATGGAGTTGACAAGACTGGCCACCCAACAAATAAGTATGCAGGTATCCTCTGGCCTCCTTATAGCTCCAATGGCATCTGCTCGCCCGGCGAGATCCCCATCATTGGCAACCATGATGAGTAGATAGACTTTCACTGAGGCAGAGTCTACTAGTGTTCTGGACACCGAGGCTTCGCTAATAAGAAAGAAGAAGAAAAAGGTGACCCCTACGCCAAGTGCAGTCGCTAGTCCTGGTATGCCAAAGATGCCCCCAGTGGATGTCAGTTCAGATTCTCCTAAACTAGAGGATATTTCAAACTCCTCGCCTTCACATGATGATTTTGATGACACTTTCTCAGTGGAGGAACTCATGGAACTCCAACAAGATATGGGTCATGCGGTGGAGGAGATTGCATCTCAGGACAAAGAAGAGGCCCCCATAGAAAAGGATACATTTGAGCAAGTGGCTCTAGAAGAAGTACAAATGAGGCCTGAGCAAGAGAAGATACCGGTCCAAGAGACTGAGAACACACCAAGGAAACACATAGATGAGCAACCAATGGTCAGGGAACCTAGACCCATGGGATCAATTGTACCCTCAACCATCATGCTCCAAGTGCCTTTGGTAACTCTGGGTGATCAAGTGCCCCAGAGCACATTTAGTGAGGTAGTAACGACGGCCACCTTGTTAAATTTTGGCAAGAGACCTCACCCACCTCCAGAGGATGTTTCGGTGGAGGAGAACACTCTAATAGATGAGGCCAATAAGGCCCAAGAACAATAGCAGTAGATGGATCAAGAGGCCTCGGTTAATGAAAATGCAAAATCTGTTGATATCGGGAGGGATGAAGTCCCTGAAAATACAGATGAGATTGAGACCAGAGAAAAGGTTCCAGATAGCATGAGAGAAAATGCTAGTGTGGCAAGAAATGTTGAAGGTTCCAGAGAACAGGAAAAGGAAAAATAAAAAGAACAAGAAAAGGAACTGGAATGAGAGGTGGAAAAAGAGCCCGAAGACAATGTGTATTCCAGGAATGTGCCGCCAGATTCTGAAAGGAATCCCAATGAACAGGTCTTAGTAATGAAGCTGCTCCAGCCACCCCAATGGCTGATTGAATCAAAGAAAAGAAAGACCCCGGCGACGATGTCAGGCGCTACACTCCCATTGGCCGAGATGATGGCCCGGAATGCAGAGGCTAAAAGGCGCAAGAAAGAATGAATTGTCCATACTCTCCAGACTGGTCCAACAGGTAGCACAGTTGCAACCATCACAACATCCCCACCAGATGTAGAGGTAGCGGCCATAAGGCCCAAGGATTATAACATAATGGAAGTAGCATTAGGGAGGAGAGATAAGCAAGGTGAGCTAGATCTACTGAAAGAAGCCACCAAAGTAATAGAGGCCAGATACATCAAGCAAGGCCAGAAGCTGAAGGAGGAAAGAGAAACAAATCCCAATCTCCTCGCACTTCTGGAATAACTTTTATAGCCTCTGTCTGAGGTCCACCCCAGAACCCCTTCCTCCGGATTGCTGCTTGCGCAAGGTGACATGGACTCTTTATGAATTATGAAAAGGAAAACACAAGTTGTAGACAGGTGGGCCATTGAGCAAGTGACTGCCATGAGACAATTTCTGGTGGCATCCCTCCCAGACCTTTATCAGGTCAATGTTCTTCTCAACTAGGAAAAGGGCTCTGCTATCATATGGGAGCAAGATTTAGCGAAGTATGAAAAATGGAAGGCCGGGCTGGAAGAGATCCGCAACATAGGTGAAGAAGTCACCACAGAGGCAGGAATTTTGGGAGACAAATCATATGATTCCCTCCAGGCCCAGTACTCCAGACTTGTCCTCGGGGGTGAGGTATGCAAGGAACTGGTTAAGGCCTTGAAAGAGAAAGTGATAGCCACCCAATACCCCATGGGTCTGTTTAAAGCATTTGTGGTTGGATTATTGCAAGTCGATCCCTTCACCACTGGGACATGTACCCCAGAGGACTATCTCCTTAGTAAGTTTGATGAGCAGATGGAATCCTTGTATCCCCCTGTCAAAGATTTTGACCAGGACAGGTTATCTAGATTTTCAAAGACAATGATCCGGTCACATGATGCCATCAAGATGGTGGATGAATTCCAGAGCGGGACCGGAGAGGTTGAGGAAGCATTGGAGGCTGTCTGTAGCCGGTGGGACATCATAAAATATGTAGATGAAGAAAGCATAGGCCAAGTGTTGGAATCTTGGGAAAATCATGAGTAATAAAGTTCTTTGGAGCCCAGAGAATCTCGTCAGGAGACACATTTTTGTATTCGTTCATTCTTTCGGGACAAAAGTTCCTGGATCCCAGAATTCTAGATCCTATATTTTTGTATTCTTTAAGTGACCTGTGTCTCAGTTCCCAAGGCTAACTGGTCACTTTCAAGGTTGTCAAAAGGTAGGTAACCACAATAAGGCACGTCATCTTGATAGAAGGGTTCTGACAGATGGTCTTCCTGAGGCGCTGCTTCAACACTACAACTGGTGCATCGGAGACAGTGAGTCACCCTCCCATTTATGAGGCATGTAGCCTCGATCCCCAGGGGATCAGATTTCTTCTCCTCTCCTACCGGCTCTATTATCAAGGTTGATTCTTCCACTCCTCCCTTCTTGTCTTATTCTTCTGACATATCAGACCTTATCTGTCTTGAGGTCTTTTGTAGTGTGGTGCAGGTAGTACCGTCCACTGGAAATAATATTATATTATTAAGTGTAAATAAAGTTAGGTTAAGTTTTAGGTCAAAGAATGTGTATAAATAGTAAGTTCAACCTCATTCTAGGGGTCGGCAAAATTGATGATTTTGCAGTCCATAGTTAATAGCAATTTGGTTTTCTCAGTTCTTAGTTGCAGAGCTCAATGCTCCATAGTTTCTAAGCTTTCAGTAGTTAAATGCTCCCCTGGAGCCACCATATTACCACGCACCAATGCTTTTTGGAAGACATGTTAATGAAGAAGGAAGTGTTCTATCAATGAAGTTATTGGCATTCTGATCTCTAGTTAATGGTATTTTATACTTTGTGTTCTTTATGTCCTTTGCTCTAATACTTTAAGTAGATTAACGACCTTCTTTTCCTCCGCTATTGATCTAATATGAGCTTATGGTTATATATTTCTTCGGTATTTAGTGTAGTGTGTTAGAGCATTGTTGATGTTTTGAATGTTCAGTATAACTATAGGTAGATGAAATACTTCTAACTCTGCAGTATCTTTTGAAGTTTATTTGTTAAGTAAATGCGCACTTGTAGGAAACCCCACTCACTTGAATCTCCAGAGAGGACAAGTTAAGATAACTAGCTATCCCCCTCAAACAAAATAGTCACATTTCCCAACTAAGCCCCGCACTATTGAGACCTGACTCTCATTTTCTTGTAGGCCCAGGGAATCTCATTTCCCTAGACAACCTTTACAGGTGAAGTTGGTTGGTACCCCGGTACCTGGTGACAACTTACCTCTGTTGGCAGACTCGGTCACAAAGTCCTGTCAACAAAAACTAGCACTAGAAGGAGGGCATGAACTCATCCCCCTCTGAGGATTCAGACTTTACACTGCTCGAGGGTTCCCCAAGCCATAGTTTTAGGAGTCAAGCCTTCAGTGGGATTGGATTGTTTTCACCAGCAATATTTGAAAGAGTCTTTAGATCAGCTCCCAATCTTTGACAGTTTGTCAAACTCAAGCCTCCCACTCGAAAGAAACAAACCCTAAAAGCCAAGTTAGCCACCATTTTTAGGTGATCTAGCATACCATAGAATACCCAAGTCCCCCATACGATCCCGGGAATTAGCACTCAACCTCGCCAAAATCCAACTCCCCCAATGGATGCATACTTTGAAAATATTGGGTCCCTAATGGGAACTTTTCTGGGTGCAGCCAATGATTTACCTTCGCACCCAGAAAATCTTTGTCCTTGATATGAGCACTTAGGCTCACGAACTACAAAAGAGCATCTATAGGTATAAAAAGATGCCATGAACCAACACCAGATGCAACTTCAAGACATTGTGACCCAGATGTTCCCTCTATCCCTGGGATAGAACAAACTGAAATGGTACCTTAACCTTCCCACCAACTCCATCAACAGTTGGTAGGACATGGAGGATGCCTTCCTGGCCGCCTTCCACATACATGTGGACCCAACATGGTCCCACAGCTATTTCATCTCTATCAAGAAGGAACCGAATGAACCCCTTGCAACATTCAATCATCAGTTCCAATGCCCCTTGAAATGGTGCATGGGTCCCTTCCTCCCATCCGCGGAGGTGACTATCCAGACCTATCTCAACATGATGGACCCCTTCGTTGCCACTCTCCTCTAGAGAACAACCACCCCTGGTAACCGGGATACTTTGGTGAAGGTTTACAACCTAGTCTTAAAACTGTCCTGTGGCCTTAAAAAATCCCTGGGTGGGATTGGGCAGAGCATGTCATTTAACATGATACCCAACAGAACTTCTTACACTGGGGGATATAACCCCAATCAGGAGATAGGTGCTGCTATGATGGCCATGAATCCCCCACCACCACCAATAGACCAGCAGGCCCGGTACGTATATCCATCGCAGACCCAGACCATACCAGGTCTGGAATCTTTTCCCTGGAACCAGCCGCAACAAATGCAACAACCACAGACACAACCAACCAGAGTGCCTTTCTTCTAGTTGTCTGTGGCTAGAGGATTTCTTCCCTTGACTCTGAAAAATACTACTACTTTCCCAGGGAACCAACAACAACAACCCTCACACTGTGACACGAACACCCAGTTGACCGCCGATGTTGAATCCCTCCAATGAATGTTGTCCACCCTAAGTGTGGACATGGGTCAACTAAAGACAGGGTCCTATGCACCCCAGGATTCCAATTCCCAGAGGGGGAATATTTTCTCTGGCCAACGAAGTAACAATGTCAGAGGAAGAAACTACAACGGGCCTCGGCCCAACTAACAACAATGGAACAACAATGCTAATGTCGGAGGTCCACCTCTAAACCAAACCACCAATCAAGGTGGTGCTGGACCATCCCATTTCATGCCAGTTGTAGACTTCTAGCCCATGACCAACTGGTGTAGACTACATGACACAAGCTCTCACAATGAGGTAAACTGTGCCATGCTGGAGAAAGTCATCATGATTTCCCAGCTGGATAGGCAACAAGCTTATGATCCTACTCCCTTTGAGCCTCCTATACAAGATCCCACTCATGGTGCCTTTGCTTGTGAGACCATCTTCTTTGGGACTGCTACAGAAGACAAAGAGGAACTCGAACTATAGGGATTCTTTGACGAGTCAATTTTGGCCTTTGAGGCCAATGCCTTCACCAACCCATGGGCTCCTTACAACACTCTAAGTCAGGTTGTTAAAGGACCATTTTACATGCTCACACCTCCCAAGTACACTCCTCCCTGGGACAACATGACAAATCAGCCTGTCCCTCCAAAAGGCTATGGCTCTAACCAAGCTAAGGACCCGGCTGAGGAAAGCCACTAGTTCCTGGGAGGAAGGTTTGACATCACGAAGGTGTTAGAATAGACCACCACCTCCAGGACCTTGATGGAGGTTTTAATCAACTATCTCGAGTAGAAGAAGTCCCTTCTGAAGCTCTTGGAAAACCCAAAATTCATCAGTCGCCCACCCAAGACTGTCACTTTCGAGGATGCCAACGCGATTGTCTTCTAGGGGAATACAGAAGATCCTCCCTTCCTGCTAGGCTTGAACATACAAGGAAAGAATATACACAATCTCCTAGTAGATTATGGGGCTTTGGGCAACATCATGCCTTTATCTATATGCCAGAAGCTCAGATTTTGACCCACCCCGTCTAACAGTGCAGTAATCCAACTGGATAAAACTACTATGAAAATGGTGGGTGAACTGAAGAATGTCTGGATTCAACTCATCCAAAACCCTAAGATAGCTAGCACAATTGACATCCAAGTGGTGGACATCCTAGAGACTTATGGGGTGTTGCTTAGTTAGAATTGGTCCAAGTCCTTGAACGGATACTTCTCGACCAACTTCTCCAACTTATGGCTCCCCTAGGAAGGAGAATCAAACAAGATCTGGGTTGAAAGTGAACCCCATATGAGACAGCCCTCACTGAAGTTGGGAGGGTGAATGAGGTCATATTCTTTGAGACTTCCCCTGGGGTGTACGAACCCCTTGAGATCCTAACATTCAATTTCACCCCGAGGGAGGATCCCATAGTTCTGCAGAGAACCCAGGACCTGGAAGAAAAATTGAGGGTTGAGGCTAACTCTCAGGGTGCTACAGCGACCCCCACAACACTTTTTTCTAGAACTTGGTGCTAGGTGCATTATTAGAAACATTCAGAGCTAAAGTGTGAACCTTGCCTGGTCGCGGCTATCTGGCATATCAATGCCCTCTGGAAGAAATAACACACATGTGATTCCCCAGAAACCTATGATGCTATTGACAACACCCTTTCGGTGCCACATGTCTAGGAATCCCAACTAGAAATCCCTCCGGAGGAAAACCTCACCCCTGTACCATCAGCACTGAAGGAAACTCCTCCCAATGCTCCCAAACAAATCCAAAGACCGCTTCATCTTCCCAGCCCTAGACCACAAATGATGATTTGTGGACCCTTAAGTTCGATGGGTCCCAATCCAAACAAGGTTGTGGGGCCGGAGTGGAATTAATCAAACCATAGGGGAAATCCTTCCTTGCATCCTACGAGTTACAGTTCAACTACACAAACAACATCACGAAGTACGAGGCTTTGATTCTCAAGCTCCTATTTGCACTAAGCAAAGGAATCACTCACCTTCGGGCCCTGGGTGATTCAAATTTGATTGTTAGATAGGTTTGGATTCAATATACCTATCACGATAAGAGGCTGGTTGCATACCACAACCAGGCATGGAGCCTTATTGAGGATTTTGATTTCTTTGGCATCGATCTTATTCCCTGAAGATGAAACTATGTCCTGGATGCCCTTGTTGATTCTGCCAACACACTTGAGCCCATGGTCGGCTCGCGACTCCAAAAATTTTCTGTTGAGATGATCCCCACCCCGTCCATTCTAGATAATGTCACCCATTTTTTAGGTCTTTGAGGATGATCAACATATCCTAGCCTTCATGGTCAATGTTGGTGTCTTTGAGGACCAGATAGTGGAAGAAAGAGATCACGATGACACTGGGTAGGGTGATGAAGATGATGGGACCATGTATCTACCAACCAACACCATTCCTAAGGGGATGGTCGCACTTGAATGGATCTTTGACTCAGAACCTCAGGGCCGAGAAAAGATATCATCCTCCTCTTAGGGAGAAAAATTTGAGAAGGTGAACATCAGCCAGCCCAATGAAGAGAAAATGATACACATTCGCACCTCCTACTCCCCTGAGGAAAAGGAGAAGATTCTTGTGGTTCTCTGAGGATACATTGAAGTGATCATATGGGGGTATGAAGATTTGAAGACATATGATACATCCATCATGACTCATACCATCCCACTTAAACCTAATGCTAAGTCATTTTGGCAGAAGCAACGACTGGTCAACCCACTAATCGAGCCTTTGATCCACCAAGAGGTTCAAAAACTATTGTCAGCTCGAATAATCTTTCCCATCTGGCACACCACATGGGTAGACAACCTAGCCCCTGTGAAGAAGAAAAGTGGTGAAATCCGCCTTTGCGTGGATTTCTAAAATTTGAACAAGGCTTTCAAGAAAGATAATCATCCTCTCCCCTTATTGGATGAGGTGTTACAAATCATGAATAAATCACAAATGATGTCTTTCTTGGATGGGTACTCTGGGTATAACCAAGTCATGGTTAAGTTTGAAGATAGAGACAAAATGACGTTTACCACCAAGTGGGGAACATTTGCATACTAGAGAATGTCCTTTGGCTTGATTAACGCAGGGGCCACATTTCAAAAGGTTGTGGACATTGCGTTTGAGGGCCTTGTGAACTAGTGTATAATCATCTACATGGATTATTTGACCATCTTTTCTTGGGACATGCGTGATCATTCTGCCCATCTCTCCCAGATTTGTGAGAGATATCGCCAATATGGATTATCCCTCAACCCTAAGAAATGCATATTCAGGGTCACTGAAGGGAAGCTGCTCAGGCATATTGTCTCCGAGAAGGGTATGTCCATCGACCCTGAGAGAGTTGGAGCACTTCTAAACCTACAAATTCCTAGCAACAAGAAAGAGATGAGATCTTTCTTTGGAAAGATCAACTTTGTCTGGCGGTTCATCACTGGATTTTTTGAGATCGTAAAACCACTCAATGAAATGATGAAAAAGACACCAAAATTGAGTGGAGTCCTGAAGCAAAGTGGGCGTTCACCCAAATTAAATAGATGATAATAGAGGTACCGGCTTTGGCTAGTCTGAACTACTCCCTCCCTTTCTATATCTATTCCTTTATTTCACCACATTCTGTCGCAGCAGTATTGACCCAAAAGGTCAAAGGGGAAGAATGACCAATAGCTTTCATGAGCTCCCCCTTTAAGAATGCCAAAGTCTAGTATTCATCTTTGGAAAAGTAGGCCTTTGATCTCGTTCACGCTGTAAAGAAATTATGGCACTATATTCTCTGGAGCAAGGTGTACGCTATCATCCTGGACCAGGCGGTGAAATCTTTGCTGATGCAGAGTGAGTTGGGTGAGAGATAGGAGAAATGGATGGCCATCCTCCAAGAATATGATTTAAAAATGTAACCCATGAAAATAGTCTGAGGCCAGGGACTATGTAGAGTGATGGTATAAGAGACTCCCCACATTGAATGTAAAACATATACAGTGGAGTCCATCACTCAGGATCCATGGTACATAGACCTGGTATACTTGTTGTTGAATAACAAATGCTTGAGGGATTGCCTCCAAACAAACATCATGCCCTGCGGCTGAAAAGCACCCACTTCATGATAAAAAAATGCCACGCTTTTTTGTAGGAACTATGAGGGAGTGTACCTCTGGTGCAATGATAGGGTTCAAGCTGCAAAAATAATTGAAGAATTTCACAGGTAGTTTGGGACTGGGCACGGCTCTGCTGACGCCACTACCCATCAGATTCTTTGGGCTGGATACTGTTGGCTCTATATCTTCAAAGATGTCTATACTCATGTCCAGAAGTGCCATACTTTCTGAACTGCAACACATCGTGAGCGTAACCCGGCTATGCCTTTACAGCCAATTTTGGAAGCTAGACCTTTCACCCAATGGGCATTTGACTTCATCAGGGAAATCAACATCAACTCATCTGCCAACCACTAGTATATCTTGATAGCTACTGATTACTGCAACCAGTGGTCTGAAGCGATACCTTGCAAAAACAATACGGCAGACGTAGTTATAAAATTCCTGGAAGAAAACATCGTCACAAGATTTGGAATGCCCTTTGGTATAGTGTGTGACAATGGTCTGGCATTTTCTTCGACATAATTACTTGAATGTACCTATGACCGGAAGATCACTCTGAATTTTTCTAGAAACTATTACCCCTAGGGGAATAGTGTTGCCAAATCAACCAACAAAAATTTGCTTGAAGTGATCAAACACTTGTTAGAACAAAATCCCCGGGACTGGCACCAAAAGTTGAGATTCACCCTCTGGGTGGATCGTATTTGCATTAAGGCCACCCTGGGGACATCCCCATTCCATCTGGTTTATGACTAGAACCCAGTGTTTCCCATTAACTTACAGATCCTAGTTTTATAGTTTATGCAAGAATTCAGCAACCGGGACAATATTATGGAGGTTCGACTCCTAAACCTAGTGTGGATGGAATAACAAAGAGACGCGGCCCTTGAACATTTTGCGCATCACCAAGTAGTAGTGAAATGATGGTTTGATTGGAGAGCCCAGTATAAGGCCTTTCAGATTTCAGACTTGGTCCTCTTGTGGGATAAGGCCCAGAAAAAGAAAGGAAAGCACACCAAATTCCAACGGCTCTGGCTCAGACCATATTTGATCTCAGAGATCTGCGGGGAAAACACCTATTGCCTCAATACCATGACTGGGGAATCTATTCTATTACCCATCAATGGATAGTTTCTCAAACATTATTTTGAATGAGGCAAGTTTGTCCGAAGTTGTATTATATGTAAAACTTCTTGCTTATAAATATTTCTTTCCCAGTACCCTGTTTGGGGTGCCTTGTATATAAGTGTCGATTGTCCTCGGGACTACCCTGGTTTTCTTTTCTTTTGTTTTTTTGTTTTTTTCTTTGTTTTATTTATGGGTTCCCAGTGTTTTCCTCCCCCTTTTTGTAGACCGATATACTTCACATAACATCTAGTCTCTGGGATAGTGCCTTTCAAATTACAGTGAACTTGGAATCTATTGTTAGCATGGTGGAATTGGTCCGGTCTCTGGAGTTATCTTGTAAGTTTGGTAACAGGCTATGAGTAATCTTCATCGGATTTATCCCTGAGGGTCTAGAAATCATTTAAATCAAAATCAAAAGGAACAAGTAATCAGACACATTGAGAGTAGATCGGCTGCACTAATTTGTTGGCCCAAGTCTGCACTTTTAAAATTCTTCCGGGTCTAGAGTTTTCTGCCCTATATAGTGAATTATGATGGATGGAAGGGTGAAAGAAGTACCACAGTTAAATTTAGCTAAGCTTAAGCTTAGTGGTGAAAGAAGTACCACCCTCCCATTAAAAAAAGAAAAGAATAAAATGAAAAGGAAAGAAAAGATGGGATGTAGAAACTCTGGTATCTGGGGGAAATGAGCAAAATTGATGACTTTGGATCGATAGATCTAGTGCCTCTTCTATGCTTCTCCTAGAGGTCATCGGCTTGATTTTCCTTCAAAGCACACACTCCACAACTAAAGAAATACCAAGGATCGAATCATGTATATTCTGGATTGTCTACGCTGCTTTGCGCCTTACAAACAGGGTGCTCCGAGTAATGATTTTTTCTGATTTTGCTAACTAGAGATTCTGCGGTTCTTAATGCGCTAAGGCATTCATCCTAGATATTCGCCATTTGTTATTCCCAGCATACCCATCCCTACATTTTGTGTCCAAAATGTCGGGTCCCCTCTTTTCGCTTTTGGATCGTGCCTTGCTTGTGTTGTCTTTTTTTTTCCTTTGTTTCCTTCCTAGGGCTTTCCCTCCCCCAGGGGGGTTTGTTTTCTTTTTTTTTTTCTTTCGTGCCTCTGGGACCTAGTTCCAGAGTTTTTTCTTTCAGAGCCAGACTCTGAACTTTGGGATTCTCTGCCGCAATGTCTTCTCCTTGCGAGAAGGTATGGTGACTTGGAATCCCCGGCCCCAGAGTCTGGAGGTTTGTCTGTTCTAGATTTTGTGGGAAAAGAGGGGTAACTAGCTTTTACCTTGGGTATAAATAGAAATTACACACCACTTTTACAGTTATCGTGATTAGACACTTGTGCATTCAGAGCGATTCTTAGGTGACCAAATTGCGATTAAGCTATGATTACTCTATGCTTAGTGGGTTATTATCCAACAATTCAAGGTACATGTTCGTGAGTGGTTGAAGGTAGACCTCATCGCAGACGTCCTCCTGGTGTGTTCTGTCCCTGCTTCTCTTCAATTTCTAGGTAGGTTCTCTGGTTTCTTGTTGTTTTCATGTTTTCCTTGCTTTTCCTTCTCTACTCTTTGGTCTGTGTTTTGTTCATTGGTTTCCTTTCATGTTCTATTTCTAGTTTGCCTCTTGTTGGTGGGTTGACCCTATGAGGAGGTTGTCCACCTTTTGTGCAGCTGTAGACTAGTGTTTTTGGTGTGTGTTGCCTTAGTTTAGCTCGTATATATATGTGTGTGTGTGTGTGTGCATAGTTGTAAAAATCTGTAAATGCTATGTATTTTCTATATATCATGTGTATATAGGTTTTAGATCTCTATGTTTATGTGTATATATCTTGTATATCCTTTTAAGCTCGTGAGTTCCTCGTGCTCTATCATTACAATTTTACCCATGAGACCGAGCTTGTCGTAGACGGGGTCACCACGGTTCAAACTCGGCACATCGCTGGTTTGAGCCATGGTAGCTTTCTCTCTCCTTTGTCTCATCACCTTAATGGTGGGATTAATTTACCACAAGTGGGCATTCAAACCGTGTCCCATCTAGCATTTATTTTACCCCGTGTCAGCCCATTTATCGCCATTAATGCCTTTATGTCACCTACCACCTGACCACGTGTCAACCCACATCAGCCAAATATGGTTTCTTACTGGTCATATCGGCACAACAATAGCTAGATTATCTAGGATCCGGGCCCTAAGTAATTCCTTGTCCCATGTTTCCCCATTGGCATTTGGTTCAATTTCCCTAGAGTTTTATTCATATTTATTACAAGTATTCTGGGACTTTTGATGTATGCTAACACTTATTGAACAAATGCAGGATGGTGACGATTTCCCTGGAGTTCTAATATTCTTTATATACATAATGTTCTAATGGTTCTCTAGTCTTGCAGGTTGCAGATGAGTTGATCAAAGATGTCTGAAGTGATCACCCTTCCTTCCAGCTCCGAGCTACCTACCACTTCCACCCGAGCAGCCACCAAGACTAAGGCCGAGAGGTTATTGGCAAAGCTGCCCTTGACTTCTAAATACCCCAAGGATAGTGTTATTGTGGGGTCAAAAATACAGTCCAGAGTTCAGGAGATAACAGACGCAGGGCCCAGACCTTGGACAGAAATACAAGGCTTGATTCAAGCCATCTATAAACTAAGGGCCACTGGAGATAATCTGGCAACACAAATCGCCACCTCCGGTATCATCAAGGCAGAAAACTTCCCCTATTTGGTGCAATCACTGGAGTTAATACTCCAATTGGCAACACTGCACAATGTACCAACACAGACCATCCTACTTCCAGATCCCCGGCCGCTACAGTACCCTACAACAATTTTCACCTTTGACGCAACAAATTTCACCTCGGGGTTGGGGGTCCCACAATTCAATGGGTCCATTATCCAGAATCGGCTCCAGACATTGCAGGAGTTCAAGGGTGCTGAGCTAATTTCCTGACAACATATCAACAACCATTGGCTAAAGATCCCAAAGAGGGATTACAAGAGGATGAAGTTGGAAATTCACCGTGGGAGTTCAAAGAGCCCATCCAAGTAGGCATTGTATTTCTATGCAAGATTTTTAGATTGCCCCATGCCTGAGATTTCTCAGCATAGATGTACTACTTTTTATACTACATCACCACTTGCAGTCAGACTTTCAACTGGGTGGCCCTCATATCTAATCACGTAGACAAATAGCTGAAGAGCGTTGCCTAGAATTCCAAATTTTATATGACATCATATGTGCTATGGGCACTAGCACCACAAAGGCTGGCTTTTTCAGTTTTAGGAATAGTTGGAGAGCTTGGCAATGGGTCGGGCCAAATGGCACCAGCGGATCATTATCCCCAAGTGCAATGCGAACTCAATTTCCTAAATTTATGCCAGGTAAACGATGCTTTCATTTACAACAACATTCTAACACTTACACAGGATTTCGGGTACCGACTATCACAGGTGGTGATGACTCTGGTTAGCTCCTATGGCTGCTATTTCATCCAATTCCAACATCACACCTACATTCAGGTGATAGACTTCAACAAGAAGCACCATCTTTTGCCCTGGTATTGCAGGGATAGGATTATTCTTTTAGAGTTCTGCCAGCAGATGATAGATCTGCACGCTTTCTTTACATTGAAGAAGGTCATTAACGTTCCATTCCCTTTCTCATGTAGGAATTATACATGTAGCCTCGCCACAACTTGGGAGGTAGACAATGAATTGAAGAACCTAGGGCTAGTGGAATTCCACCACGCTTGGAAAAATTACGATCCCCTCGGAAAGATTGCCACAACACTCCCTCGGGCATCCCCATCCCACGGAGTAGATATTGAGGACTTTTGGGTAGACTGCCAAAATAGTTTTGATCTTCGGGCCCAAAAAAATTCTCAGATGAGCAAAGGGCTCATGAAAGCACTCTACCTGCGGACTTTCTTGAAGGGCTTCAAAGATGACGGGCCGTTGGAAAATCCACCATATAAAGAACAAGGGCTAGACAAGCTAGATCTTCCTCCAGTGGATTGGGCCACCCTTGAGGACCTAACAATTGAAGGGGTATGTCACCCCATTATAGAGGCAAGCCACCATTATTTTGCCTAGGCATGCCCGAAGAGCGCTCGAAAGAAGCCAATGATCAAGCGGGCTACTCCCTCTCCAGCTAGTGCCAGACTTTCTTCATTTTCCACGGCCGCTGAACCAAGTACAAGTAAAGGGAAAGAGAAGGAGGGTGTCCCAGTTCCCAAAGTGCCTCCACATACCCCCTCCCTTCAAATGGCGCAATTACATCAACAAATGGAGTCGACAAGGGTGGCCACCTAGCAAATAAGTATGAAGGTATCCTTCGGCCTCCTTGTAGCTCCAATGACATCTGCCCACCCGTCGGGATCCCCGTCGTTGGCAGCCATGATGAGCAGATAGACTTTCGCTGAGACAGAGTCTACTAGTGTTCTGGATACCGGGGATTCCCTAATAAGAAAGAAGAGGAAAAAGGTGACCCCTACACCAAGTGCATTCACTAGACCCGGTATGCCAGAGATTCCCCCAGTGGATGTTAGTTTAGATTCTCCCAAACTAGAGGATATTTTGGACTCCTCGCCCCTGCATGATGATTTTGATGACACTTTCTCAACAAAGGAACTCATGGAACTCCAACAGGATATGGGTCATGCGGTGGAGGAGATTGTAGCTCAGGAGAAAGAAGAGGCCCCTATAGAAAAGGAAATCCCAGTAGAAAAGGAACATCTGAGCAAGAGGCTCAGGAAGAAGTACAAATGGGGCCCGAGCAGGAGAAGATACCGGTCCAAGAGACTGAGAACACACCAAGGTAACACATAGATGAGAAACTGATGGTCAGTGAACTAGGACCCATGGGATCAACCGTACCCTCGACCACCACGCTCAAAGTGCCTTTGGTAACTCTGGGTGATCAAGTGCCACGGATCACATTTGGTGAGGTAGTAATGGCGGCAGCCTTGTTAAATTTTGGCCAGAGACCTCACCCACCTCCAGCGGATGTTCTGGTGGAGCAGAACGCTCCAATGGATGAGGCCAATAAGGCCCAAGAACAACAGTAGTAGATGGATCAAGAGGCCCTGATTAATGAAAATGCAAAATCTGTTGATACTGAGAGGGACAAAGTCCCTAAAAATACAGATGAGATTGAGACTAGAGAAAAGGTTCTGGATAGCACGATAGAAGACACTAGTATGGCAGGAAACATTAAAGGTTTCGGAGAACAGGAAAAGGAAAAAGAATAAGAACAAGAAGAGGAACCGGAATGAGAGGTGGACAAAGAGCCTGAAGACAATGTGTATTCCAGGAATGTGCCACCATATTCTGAAAGGAATCCCAATGAATGGGTCTTAATGGTGAAGCCACCCAAGCTGCCCCAATGGCTGATTGAATCAAAGAAAAGAAAGACCCCAGTAACGACCTCAGGCACTACACTCTCATTGGTCGAGATGATGGACCAGAATGTAGAGGCTAAAAATCCCAAGAAAGCACAGATTGTCCATACTCTCTGGACTAGTCTGATAGGTAGCATAGTTGCAACCATCGTAACACCCCCACCAGATGCAGAGGCAGCGGCTGTAAGGCCCACATATTACAACATAATGGAAGTAGCATTAGGGAGGAGAGATAAACAGGGTGAGCTGGATCTATTGAAAGAAGCCACCAAAGTAATAGAGGCCAGATACATCAAGCAAGGCCAGAAGCTGAAGGAGGAAAGAGAAACAAATGCCAATCTCCTCATGCTTTTGGTAGAACTTTCATAGCCTTTGTCTGAGGTCCACCCCAGAATCCCTTCCTCCAGATTGTCGCTTGTGCAGGGTGACGTGGACTCTCTACAAATTATGAAAAGGAAATCCCAAGCTGTAGATGAGTGGGCCGCTGAGAAATTGACCGCCATGAGACAATTTCTGGCGGCATCCCTCCCAGACATTTATCAGGTTGATGTTCTTCTCAACTAGGCAAAGGGCTCCACTATCATATGGGAGCAAGATTTAGTGAAGTATGAAAAATAGAACGCCGGGCTGGAAGAGATCTGCAACATAGGTGAAGAAGTCACCATAGAGGTAGGAATTTTGGGAGACGAATCATATGATTCCCTCTAGGTCCAGTACTCCTAACTTGTCCTCAGGGGTGAGGTATGCAAGGAACTGATTAAGGCCTTAAAAGAGAAAGTGGTAGCCACCCAATATGCCATGGGTCTGTTTAAAGTATTTGTGGTTGGAGTATCGCAAGTCGATCCCTTTACCACCAGGACATGTACCACGGAGGACTATGTCCTCAGCAAGTTTGATGAGTGAATGGAATCCCTGTATCCACCTACCAGAGATTTTGACCAAGGTAGGTTATCCAGATTGTCAAAGATAATGATCCGTTCACATGATGCCATCAAGATGGTGGATGAATTTTGAAGTGGGGCCGAAGAGGTTGAGGAAACATTGGAGGCTATCAGCAGTCGGTGGGACAACATAAAATATGTAGATGAAGAAAGCATAGGCCAAGTGTTGGAAGCTTGGGAAAAATCATGAGGAGTAATAAAGTTCTCTAGAGCCCAGAGAATCTCGTTAGGAGACATATTTTTGTATTCGTTCATTCTTTCGAGATGAAATTTCCCGGATCCCAGAATTCTGGATCCTATATTTTTGTATTCTTTAAGTGACCCGTATCTCGATTCCCAAGGCTGCCCAGTCACTTTCAAGGTAGTTAATAAAGGTTGTTAGAAGGTAGGTAACCACAACAAGGCATGTCAGCTCGACAGGAGGGTTATGACAGATGGTCTTCCCAAGGCACTGCTTCAACGCTACAACTGGCGCATCAGAGACAGTGAGCCACCCTCCCATTTATGAGGCATGTAGCCTCGATCCCTGGGGAATCAGATTTCTTCTCCTCTCCTACCAGCTCTCTTCTCAAGGTTGATTCTTCCACTCCTCCCTTCTTGTCTTACTCTTCTGACATGTCAGACCTTCTCCGTCTCAAGGTCTTTTGTAGTGTGGTGCAGGTAGTACTGGCCACCAAAAATAATATTATATTATTAAGTGTAAAATAAGTTAGGTTAGGTTTTAGGTCAAAGGATGTGTATAAATAGTAAGTCTGACCTCATTCTAGGATTCGGCAAAATTGATGATTTTGCAATCCATAGTTAATAGCAATTTGGTTTTCTCATTTCTTAGTTGCAGAGCTCAATGCTCCATAGTTTCTAAGCTTTCAATAGTTAAATGCTCCCCTGGAGCCACCATTGTACCACACACCAGTGCTTGTTGGAAGACATGTTAATGAAGAAGGAAGAGTTCTATCAATGAAGTTGTTGGCATTCTGATCTCTGGTTAATGGTATTTTATGCTTTGTGTTCTTTATGTCCTTTGCTCTGATACTTTATGTAGATTAACAACCTTCTTTTCCTCCGCTACTGATCTAATAAGAGCTAATGGTTATATATTTCTTCGGTATTTAGTGTAGTGTGTTAGAGCATTGTTGATGTTTTGAATGTTCAGTATAACTATAGGTAGATGAAATACTTCTAACTCTACAGTATCTTTTGAAGTTTATTTGTTAAGTAAATGCACACTTGCAGGAAACCTCACTCACTTGAATCTCCAAAGAGGATGAGTTAAGATAATGAGCTATCCCCCTCAAACAAAATAGTCACATTTCCCAACTGAGCCCTGCACTATCGAGACCCGACTCTCACGTGCTTGGAGGCCCGGGGAATCTCATTTCCACGAACAACCTTTACAGGCGAAGTTGGTTGGTACCCCGGTACCTGGTGACAACTTACCTCTGTTGGCAGACCCAGTCACAAAGTCCTATCAATAGGTCCAAGATAAAAGGCAAGGTGAGTCATCTCCTAAAGACTTGGCCAAGGTGCGAACTAAAGACTCCGAACTAGGTAACAATGTTAAGGGTGAAAAACTTACTAAGACTTTGGGATAATAGAAGAATCTAGGTATAGCTCACAAATTCCTGGAAGACTCTAATTAGTAACCACTTTAATCCCCTTTCCTGGTGATACATTTTCCCCTTTTTCTAGGTTTTGCTTCTCCTGCATCTACTTGATGAAACACAACTCGTTAGAACATAATCATCATTTGATAACCAAATCGACAAAACAATAATAAAGGTTACCTGGTTGTTGTGTTATCTATGGTGTAATATGTACATTCCTTCTCATGCATAAATAATGAGTTAATCATGATTGTTAGAACCACAAAATCCATCCAAGCATCATAACCATTGTAGTGAATATGAAATCGTCTAACAATTATTACCACTGAAATTACTATAAAACCATCTAGGGCATCATTTACCACTGTAATGAATATAATACTAGAGAAGTTACAAGGGGGTTCAGAAGGGATGTAACATATCCTTTTCCTTGTGAATCATCATCCCCGATGATGGATTTCATATGTATAATAACAAAAAGTAACCATTATATTTAGTTCAAAATATTTTAAGCATTAAACAAAAAAGGAAATTAATGATGAATCTCATCATAATCTTCCCAGGTGGCACTATCCTTAGTATATTGGTCCCACTAGACCTTACTCTGTCTGACCTCTTTATTTTGTAAGTGTAGCTTATGAACCTTGAGCACCCTGATGGGCTCGATTGTAACCACTCTGGGTTCTTGTACCTGCAGTGAGTTCCAATCAATCAGGTGACCAAAATTAGATACATATTTCTTAAGATAAGATACATGGAAAACATTATGCAACTGAGAAAGAGCTGGGGGTAGAGAAATTTTGTAAGCAACTGGGCTGATAACCTCCAGGACTTCAAATGGTCCTACATAGAGAGGTGCTAATTTTGAACTTTTCCCAACAGAAATGGCACTTTTATGTGGTTTGACTCACAGGAGTACTTTATCTCCTATCTCAAAATATATGGCTACCCTTCTAGAATTTGCATAACTCTTTTTTCAATCGTTAGCTTCTGCTAACCTCTAACAAACCAGCTTAACTTGTGCCTCCATTTCGGATAGCATTTCTGGACCGAGGGTTATCCTATCATCTGGCTTATCCCAACTGATAAGAGTTCTACACCTCCTTTTATAAAAAACTTCAAATGGTGTCATCTTAATGGATGATTGATAAGAGTTGTTGTAGGCAAACTCAAATAAAGGTAATTAGTCCTCCCATTTGTACTGTTTATCCATACAGTACATTCTCAGAAGATCTTCAAGTATTTGGTTCACCCTTTCTGTCTGGTCATCTGTTTCTGGGTGATAAGTTGATCTAGTATTTAATTGAGTTCCTAGAACCTTGAATAATGTTTTCCAAAACCTAGATGTCATTCTGGCATAGCTATCAAATATAATTTTCTCTGGAACTCCATGAAGTCTAAATATTTACTGAACAAATTTACGGGCTATGGTGGGTGCACCGTCAGTCAAATTTCTTGGAATAAAATGAGCTACCTTAGTGATTTTATCAACTACCACCAAAATAGTATTATTCTTATTCTAGCACATCGGAAGACCTTGGACAAAATCCTTACTAATTACTTTCCACTTCCATCCTGGTACAACATGAGGTTGAAGTAGCCTTGCTGGGTGTTGATCCTCTACTTTAACCCTCTGGCATTCGAGGCAACTGGCTACAAACTTAGCCGCATCCCCCTTTATACCTTTCCAAAAATACAATGGTTTAACATCTGCTAGAATCTTGGTAACTCGTAGATGTCCCGAGTAAGGCGCTGATTGAGTCTCTTTCCAAATAAGATTTCTTATTTCTAGCACTTCTGAAACTTCCATCCTACCCTCAAACCGTAATAATCCATCGGGTTTGAATTTTTATCCTTCGTACCTATGATCTAGGGGGTCTCTAACAAGAGCTAGCTTAACTTGCTGATAGAACTTATCGCCCTCAAGCTGTGAAAGCACTTGCTGAAAAAAACCTGGAATGGGAGGAAGTCATGGTTGAAATGTGTCGCCTGAGGCTCAATGCATTAGCTACGTGATTTTCTATTCCCTTGATGCACTTAATCTCAAATTCATAGTCTGAAATGAGTTTCAACCACCTCCTCTATTGAGCATTCAAATTGGGTTGTGTGAATATATACTTCAACCCTTGGTGATCAGAACGAAGCTCAAATGGTTTACCCATGAGGTAATGTTGCCATTGTTGTAGAGCATGAACAATTGCAGCTAGATCCAGGTCATGAGGGGCATAATTAGTTTCATAATTCTTAAGCTTTGTGGATTCATAAGAAATAACCTTCCCTTCTTCATGTATTAAAATGCCTCTTAGTCCTTCTCCAGATGCATCTGTCACCACTAGGAACCCACCTTCAGGATTGGGCACTTTCAGAATAGGCACGGTGGTGAGTTTTTCTATAAGAAGCTCAAAAGCCTTCTGACATTTTTCTGTCCATTCAAATTGCTTCCCTTTTCTCCTTAAAGAGGTGATAGGGTGCGCAATCTGAGAGAAATTCATTACAATTTTTTGGTAGTAACTAGCTAGACCCATAAAAATTCAGACCTCGCGAACATTCTTAGGACTGGGCTAATCCACTATTGCTTTAATTTTGGTGGGGTCCACTACAATAACCTTTTATCAGATGATATGGCCCAATTATTGCACTTCCTTTGGGAAGAGAGTGCATTTGGATAGTTTTTCATAAAGGTGATGCTCTCGCAATCGTTGCAGTCCTAGATGAAAATGTTGCAAGTGCTCAGTCTCATTTTTAGGATAGATGAGAATGTCATCCAGGAAGGCCAATACAAACTTGTCCAAGCTGTCATGGAAAATAACAACCATAAGATTCATAAAAGCTGCAAGCACATTGGTTAACCTAAACAGTAAAACTGTAAAATCGTAGTGACCACAATGGATTTTGAAAGTTGTCTTGTGAATATCCTCATCCTTAAGTCTTAGTTCATGGTATCCTGATCGCAGATAAATTTTGGATAATATTGTGGCACCATGCATTTGAACAAATAGATCATCTATGCGGGCTAGAGGATATTTTTTTATGGTCGTTACCTTATTTAACATGCAGTAATCAATGAAAAGTCAAAGAGTTACATCCTTCTTTTTGACAAGAATGACTAGTGCTCCCCAGGGTGATACACTAGGTCTAATCAATCCCTTTGAGAGTAAGCCCTAAAGTTGAGCCTTTATTTCCATCAATTTGGTGGTTATCATTCTATACCAAACCTTAGATATGGGTTTGGCTCCTAGAGAGAGTTCTATTGAAAAATCAAAAATTCTCTTTGGGGGAAATCCCGGTAATTCTTCAGGAAAGACATCCTAGAAATTTTGGAGGTAAGGGTATATAATCCTAAAAGGTTCACTACTCCTTTTGTCATGTTCTTTCTCCATGTTGAAGATGTGCACATCGTCACCATAGATAACTTCCTTATCTCTGCATAGCTCCTCCATCTTGACTGCAAAGAGCTGACAACCCCTTTTTACACTCTACCTAAGTTGAGCAACTGAAAAATCTCTCACCTTGAATTCTCATTGAATACCTTGGATGGACATGGAATTACCTACATCATCCAAGAAATCAATTGACTTTGAGAAGCAATCAACTCTAGCATGATGCTTCCAGAGCAACTTCATTCCAAGGATGATGTCATAAGATCCTAGGGGTGCAACATAAAGGTTTACCTCGGTAACAAACCCTAGAAGTTCAACCCTGGCTTCAAAAAGGCACTACTCTACCTGAGCTCTAGACTCATTAGCGTACTTGACTGACCAAGTATTTTCCATGAATCCTTCTCTCCTAGGAAATTTACTAAGCATATTGGTTGAAATGACATTCTTTTATGCTCCTGTATCGAATAAGATTTTTATAGTATTACCAAAAAGCGTTCATGTCACCTCTATTGGTGAAATCTGATACTCTGCTTGGTGATCATCTACCACAGTGTGTCTCCTTTTCTAGAAAACTACATGATGATTTGGAAGGGGTTCCCTACGTGTTGTTCCCCCCTATGCTCTAGTAGGACACTAGTTAGCATAGTGAGTTCCACCACAAGATAAACATCCCCTTGGTGGGCCCTTCTTTTCTGATGATTTAGCCTGAGGTTCACTTCATCTTCCCTCATGAGAGGATGTCCTTCTATCCCTTTTGGAATTATGTCATTCATTCCTTGAACTCTTATTGAACTTAGTGTTTGCATCCTCCCTTTCTAGTCTCTTTTTAGTGAATTGAGTGGAGTGAGACCATTTGGAGTTCTTCTTTTTCACGTCTCTAATAGAGTCATCTTTCTTCAATTTTAATTCCTGGTGGATGGCTTTCTCATAAGCCTGAGTAGTGGTTGTCAGTGCAAGGACATGTATAGAACTGCCTATCCTATTATTTAACCCCATAATATACTTTCTTAAGCAGTATTTCTCATCCATTTGTGGAACGTACTTAAGTAGTCTATTAAATTTCTCAGTGTAAGCATTAACTGACAACTCTCCTTGTCAGAGATCTTGAAATTCTGACAATTTTTGTACATAGAAAAATTGATGTAACCACCTTTGTCGAAATAGTTCTACGAACTTACCTCACATCACTTCTTTTGGTTTCATCCTAATCTCAAGTAACTTTTTTCTCCCACCAACCCGATGCCTCACCTATTGACCAGTAGGTACCCCAAATGGCCTTTTGGGTTTCTATGTAGTCTCTAATTTGGAAATATTTCTTCATATCGGTGAGCCAGGATTCAACGGCATCACCTGGAGTAGTACCATCATACTGAGGGGGTTTTACTCTTTTCATGTCTTTAGTTATTATTCCCACCCTAGTGTTCTTAGTCATGTTTACATGTTGAGCATGTGATTTCTCTCCTTTTCTCTCACTATAATGGTCTTGTCTATCCACTTTTAACCCAGAGTTAGTCTTTGCTCTCTCTTCCCAACTACTATCTAATTCTTGCACTTGCTTTTCAAGGTAACCTATTCAGGCTTGAGTTTCTTGCATCATTTTCAAGAGCCTATCGAGTTTTGCGTTAGGGGAGACTGTATTATTGGTTCGGCTATTATAACAGGTGATGTTGTCCATAGTTTTAGTTCACTACAAAATTTAAGAAAAGTGCACAACACATGAAAATTTATACCATATTACTTGATTTACTTCAGACAAAGAAATTTAAATTTATATCTCTATGTACACACCACAGAATCTTTTCTTTTTTTATACATTCACATCCAAAATTTTATTTACATCTATTTTTCTATTACCAAAGAACCAAAATTGTCTAAGTTCAACAAATCACACAAGGTGAAACTACATCAGACGCATTAAGGGGAAAACAAAAACAAAATTTCATTCTAAAACTGGAGTAAGCACAGGTGGGGTCAAGGGAACTTTGGGTTCAACGGAGGTTTTAGTTGATACAACTAGATTGCCTGCAAAGGGCTGCTTTTCAGTGGGTTCTACCTTGGGTGGAGGGTTTACTGGGGTTAGGTTTAAATTTTTGTACTAAGAAAAGAATGCAGCCCTAATGGTTTCCTTATGTTTTGATGTCCACACATGTCTATGTTTCTTAATTCTCTCCATGGATGCAGGTAGTGTTTCCCCATCTACAAGCATGGTACATTCTGAGTAATCACCCTGAGTCGCTATCCTTTAAATCTTTATCAAAGCAGGGTGACGAAGAGGTTTCCTTTTGGTGTGGATCATCATCTTGTAACACACCCAAAGGTTTTTTTCAGTTTACTATTCCAATTTTCAGAGTGGTGAGCCCAGGGTTCAGTTTTGTAACCTAGGTTCTGATACCATATGTAATAGACACAAAGATCAACACAAAAAAAACAATGTACAAGTAAGAAGTTGTCTTATATATTTTTTTGGCATAAGTACAAACAAGAGTATAGATGCTAAAGAAAAATGCTACATTGCTAACGAATAAGAACCAAATGTTGAGAAGTTGAAGAGAAAACCTTTATGAGAAGAGAAGCAATAAAGGAAAAGCTTACTATCTTAATGCTCTTCCTAGAAATAGGAACCAACCACTTGCCTTTTCCACCCGCAGTGTCTGGCATCTGGGGAAAAAGAATCCCCAGGGCATTTAACCACCTAACCATGGATCAAAACTCAATCCCCCTTGCACACTTCTACTGAAAACGATTGGATCTCCACAACGGACGTAACTTAGTTACTGAGCCTTCCTGAAACTGGTGAAGGAACCTACACTCTTAGTCGGCCAACACCCTATAGTAGTTGCCAACTTGGTGATGACTCTCTAATTAGGGTGTATATGATTACCTTGCAAGCTGAATTTTCTATCCTATCACACCTTGGCCAAGGTTTTGTAGTCAAAATAGGATAATCTGTCAAAATTTCACCCTAATTCGGCTCAATTTACCGACCAAATAGAATTTTCTACACTAGAGTGACACCCTAACAATTAAACATTGAAAACATATAAAACCAACTAAGGATGTGGTACATAAAATGAGACTGGCTTGCTCTAAAAAGTTGGGGGAGGCTTGACACTACCAATGAGTCACTCCATTTCCATGCTAGTTACTTCCTAGAGTTCACAGTCAACTCTTTGACTTACCAACTCACTGGCCTTGATGAGACTACTCCCTCTACTATAGCACCTAATGTTATTCAACCATTTACTAGATGAACATTAGGAAAAAGGAATAAAATTGGAGGCTTTAACTCTACTGCAACCTTAGTTTAAACATGTCAAGAAAGAAAAGCAAGTGTTCTAAACAATTTTAGAATTTCCAAAAAAGATTCTCTTCTTTAAAAACTAGAATTATGTTTTATCTTTTTTTTTTCATCTTCAGATTGACAGAGAGTTTTAAAATACTTCCAAGAAGAATATAATCCAATAGATGAGCCCCTTTTATATAGAACTCAAAATGAAGGTACTTCCTCGTTTTCATAAGAGCATACATATCCTGGATTTTAATTATCTGAATTCTTTTCTTTATTATATAATTTCTTTGTAGACCTCTCATGTTGGCATGGTTATAGTTTATTATCAACCTTAAGCAAAATTAATAAAACTAAGCTGGAAATAATACAGTACTATTCTTTTAACCAGCGGAAGGGAAACAAGACATAGTCACACTACTATTCAAGGCATTCTCATTGAAAGGAAAATAATTACTGATTGGAAGCGTAAAAAGAAGAGAACAAATGGACCTAGGAGTTTTATGCACTCGCCTGAGTGTTTCCTTAGCTGAGACGTCTTTTTCCAATCCTCCTTCCTCTCATGCATGTAAATCCTTTTGTGGATGTGGTTCCAAAAATCATTTTTCTCCTTTAAACAAAGTCCTTTGAAGGTTCCCAAGTATAACCGCTTTGCATCCACAGTTAAGAATGAAAGGTTCACCTTCCGATTTGCGTTCTATTTTGAACACTACATAAATCTTTTAATTCTCCTTCAAAAACCATACTATGGATAGAATTATTTTCCCTAGTTAGCGCAGCCAAAAGCATTTATAATTTCTCAAATACTCATGCCTATATGATGAAATGCAACTAATTGTATGTTTGAAGTCATTTTGTTGATGATCAATTGAGTTACAAATGTGATGATAGACATTAATCAGTTAATGTATTGTCATTGATGTCAACTTGTTTTGATTATCATTATGGTAACAAACATCTATTTTGGGTTAAAGATCTGGAACAAACAAAGTTTATGTGGTCAGTAATTGAAGAGTTTTGTATACACCGAGTAACAATACACATCATGTAAATATAGTGTATACCAAGCACAATGTTAACTAAGATAGGGTTCATGGACACATCACGGTATTGACCGAGCAATAAAAGAAACTAAAGGCCGACTAAAATGATGAGCTGGAAAATTGATAATTCTAAGGTAATTGATAATATTTGTTATGATAATCAAACGGCTATGAAAATTCAAGGATGATCAGATGAAGAAGAATGAAACATGTTTTTGACACAACTACCAAGGAAGGCTTAAGCGGAAAAATCAATGATGGAGATTAAGCGGTAAAATCAATGATGGAGATTAAGCGATAAAATCAATGATGGAGATTAAGTGGCAAAATCTAAAGGATGGAAATTAAATGTGTTATGATGTCTATATAAGAGACAATAGACTCATTATGGATCATACATGATGCTATGATGCTATGATGCGCACACATGCAAAATTCATACATGACTGATCAAACAGGTTGAAGACAGAACCGAGCAATTCTATAGACAACATTGAGTGACAAAAGAAAGAGCATTTACTGAGCAGAACAGAGTATGAAAAATCAGAGGAACTGAAATGAACATATCGATCAGAGGTATTATGTACTTAGCATAGATCTGAAAAACTGCAAACAGAGTTGTGTTTGAATTATATCACTACTGTATTAGTTTAACCATTTTTACAGATAAATCTCTTAACCGAGTAGGAATTAAAAGTCTTTATTATGACATTTAAATGAATGTTGAGTGTTTTCTTGTTGACCCCATAGTGAATGATTGGTAAAGGGAGAACTGTTAGTGATAAATCCTCTAACCAGGTCACATTTAACAGTGTGTATTGTAACCTTTAACAGGGTTGGATCTTAACCGAGCTCACTTCAGAAGAGTAAATTATTTTGGGTTACTGGTCCCAGGTGGTTTTTCCCTTAGCAGGGTTTCCACGTTAAAAATCTGTGTTAATGTGTATGATTTTTGTGGATTATTATTTTTCTTTACACATTACTTTATCAACATTGATCGATAATCACAGTAATTGTTTTACTGTTACTCAGTAAATGACTTGATAGATGAGTTTGAAGATAAATTTGAGATCATAGTTTATATTTCACCAAGTTTATTTATATGTTTGAAATTATTTTTATATACATATGGGAGAATTTGGGACTATAAGATAACTGGAGCTAACTGATTCACCCCCATTCTAAGTTATCTAACAATTGGTATCAGATCATAGAGTGCTTAGAGGAAATTTTTTAACGGACTTAAGCTAAAGATCACAAGATGTATAAAAGAGATGCACCTAAGCTGAAAAAGGAGAAATTCTCAACATGGAAGAGCAGAATGATACTATACTAGTCAGGGATTGGAGATGATATAACACTATACCTGGATACTGAATTCATCTTACCTATTGGACCTTTGCCTATTAATTAGATGAGAGAGAAACATGAACACAATGCTATGATGGTGGAACTTTCTTCTTCAATATTTGATGTTGAATTTGAGGATGCCAAGACATATACTTCAGCCAAGAAGATGTGGGACAAGCTTACACTAGTTTATGGAGGAGATGCAAATGTGCAAAGAGCTAAAGCTGAAAGTCTCCGAGGAAAATTTGATGACATGAGAATGAAAGAAGGAGAAAGCATAACACAGTACAACAAATGAATCAAGGAGGTTGTGAATGCTATTCATGGAGAAGGTGGAGTTATTGATGAAGACACTATTATGAGTAAGATTCTCAGAACTTTATTGCCTATTTATTCTATTAGAGTCTCTACAATAGGTGAAATGAGAACAGCACATGGAACTAAATATTACAGTTGATAGTCTAGTTGGTAGACTAATTTCATTTGAGCTGAACAATTTTTACAATAGTGTTGTTCCTACTGTTGAATATGCATTTATGTCCTCTCTGAAAATTAGTAAATCTGGTAACAAACACATGATAAGAAATGATAGTGACAGTGACAATGACAGTGACAGTGACAGTGATAGTGATAGTGATGATAAAGAACTTGATGAGCTTGAAGCATTAATGGATAAAATATTGCACAAAGGTAAAGGAAGGTATAAAGGTAAACTACCTTTGATATGCTTTAATTGTAAAGAAATTGGACACTTTGATGTTAGATGCTCTAACAAAAAAAGTGATGAAAGAAATGAAAGATATAATGACAGAAATGATGATCAAGAATATAGAAGTAACTAACAGTATGATGGAAGGAGTAACCGAGATTACAAAGACAAAGGCAAGAAGGCATGTTACATTGCTAAAGATAAAGATAAAGACACCAACACTGACACTGATGAAGACATTGAGACATTATTTGTAGCTTTGAAAGAAGATTCAGAAGAAGATGAAAGGTATGTTGAAACAACACTTATTTCTAAAGTTAGCAAGCATTACATTTGGTTTATTGATAGTGGCTGCACACATCACATGACTGGAGATAAAGAAAATTTTGAATTTCTTGAGCATTATAATGGTGGATCTGTTAGAATGGGAAATGATACACCTTGTCAAGTGAAAGGAAAAGGTACTATATTTATGAATAATAAGATCAAATGTGAAAATGCATATTGAGTGAAAGGACTTAATTATAATCTATTGAGTGTTTCACGGTTGAATAACACAAATCATCGAGTTGCATTTGAAATAGAAAAGCTAGAATCTATGATGAGATGGGAAATTTGATCGGCACTTGAGAATAATCAAAAGGTAATCTATTCTATCTTTACACTGTTGATACTACTTTTTTGATGGCTAGGAATGAAGATGTTTGGTTGTGGTATAATAGGTTATGTAATGTAAATTTTGACAACATGGTTAAGGTCAATAAGAAAATAAAAGTAAGAGGCTTGCCAAGCTTATCTAAACCTGACCATGTCATGTGCAAGAATTGTCAAATGGGAAAAATATCAAAATCTAGTTTTAAGAGAAAAAATTTCTCTTCTAATGATATTTTGAAGTTAGTTCATACAAACCTATGTGGACCAATGAGAACACAGAGTTATTATGGTGACAGATACTTTATTTTATTTGTTGATGACTACTCTAAAATGATGACTACCATGTTCTTACAAGAAAAATTTGAAGCATTTAAGATGTTCAAATGGTACAAAGCTAAAGTAGAAAAAGAAAGTAGTAAAGAACTAAAATTCTTAAGATTTGACAGAGGAGGAGAATTTATTTCTGATAATTTCACTAACTTTTGTAATGAGTATTGAATAAGAGACAAGTCTCTGCACCGAGAACACCACAGTAGAATGGGATTGCTGAAAGAAAAAAAAAATAGATCATTTGTGGATTGTGCTAGAACACTGATGATTGAAAAGAATGTTGCACAAGCATAATGGATGGAAATTATTAGTACTATTGTATACACACTGAACCGAGTACAACTGAAGAAAGATACAAACAAGACACCTTATGAACTATGGTATGGTTATACACCTAATGTGAGTTACTTTATAATATTTGGAAATCGATGTTATATTCTGAAAGATGATAGAAATGGGAAATTTGACTCAAAAGGTGATGAAGAAATATTTCTAGGATATTCTACTAAGAGTGGAGCTTGTAAATGTTTGAACAAGTCTTCTAACAAGATCATTGAAAGTGCAAATGTAAGAGTTGATGAATTTGTTGAGAAGAATGATGAGGAAAGAAAAAGAGAACCAAAAGACTACAGTAGATTTGTTTACATTGAAGAACCTGACACTTTGCCTTAGAAAATACCTAACATTACTGAGCAACAGGGTAATGTTACCGAGCATCAGGATGCACCAACCGAGAATTGGGAAGATTTTTCCGCTGAAGATCATGATCCTATACCAACTGAAGAACACAATGAAGAATAAAGAAATGAACCTGTACTTGCAAAATATTTAAGAAGACATCGTCCATAGAATTAGATTATTGGAAATAAAAGAGCTGGCATGATGACATGAATTAAGTTGAATAACAACACATGTTTTATCTGTGAATTTGAACCTAAAACTATTAGAGATGCACTTGAAAATGAATAATGGATTAATGCAATGAATGAAGAAATTGAGAAGATACAAAAAATCAAAATATGGACATTAGTACCGACACCAAGTGATAAGAATTTTAGTGGCACCAAATGGATATTCAGAAACAAATTGAATGAGAATGGAGATGTAACCAGAAATAAGGCAAGACTAGTATGCAAAGGGTATGCACAAGAAGAAGGTATTGACTATGGAGAAGCTTTGCACCCGTTGCTAGACTTGAAGGAGTTAGAATATTACTTTCTTATGTTGCATACAAAGGATTCAAAGTATATCAGATGGATATTAAATCTGCATTTCTGAATGGGATACTGGAAGAAGAGGTATACATTGAATAGCCTAAAGGTTTTGTTGATCCTACTCAAGAAAGCATGGTATGTAAGTTACACAAAGCATTATATAGATTGAAACAAACACCGAGAGCATGGTATGAAAGACTACAATCCTATCTTATCAGTATTGGATTTGTTAGAACAAGTGATAACAACAATTTATATTTGAAAGGAGAAAATGATGATAAGACTCTTATTGCTGAAATTTTTGTTGATGATATTATATTTGGAGGAAATGATAACTTATGAAAATCATTCACTTCGGAAATGAGGAAAGAATTTGAAATGTGAATGTTTGGAGAGATTAATTTTTTTCTTGGCTTGCAAATTTTACAACGGGCTGAAGGAATCTACATTACTCAATCCAAATACATCAAGGAAGTATTGAAGATATTCAGAATGGAAGATTCCAAACCAGTCGGAACACCTATGGTGACAGGATGCAAATTGACAAAGGAAGATAAGACAACTGAGGTAAATCAAACATTGTATAGATCTATGATTGGAAAATTGATGTATGTTGTACACACAAGACCAGACATTGCACACGCAATTGGAATTATAGCAAAAAAATTTGTTAATCCTAGAGAATCACATATGACTGTTGTAAAAATAATTTTTAGATACTTGAAGAACACTAAAGATAATGGATTGCGGTACAAGAGAGTAGGCAAATTTGAACTAAAAGTCTACACAGATGTTGATTGGGTTGGGAACATTGATGATAGAAAGAGCACTATTGGTGGAGCATTCTTTGTGGGGCACATATTAGTTACTTAGATAAGTAAAAAGCAAGGATGCATATCTTAGTCAACTGCAGAAGCAGAATATGTTGTTGCTGCTGCAGATTGTTCGAACATTGCATGGATAATTTTTTTTTTGAAAGAACTGAATGAAGAGATCACTGAACCAGTGGTAATTTATTGTGATAACACTAGTGCAATAAATATTTCAAAGAATCTGGTGATGCATACAAAAACAAATCATATATCTATAAAATATCACTACTTGAGGGAACAAGTACAAGAAAAACAAGTTACACTGGAATATGTACAATCAAAAGAACATCTAGCTGACATATTCACTAAACCCTTACCAAAGGATACATTTGAGTACTTGAGGAATAGACTAGGGGTTTGTCCCTTGTCTATCGATCACTAAGGTGACTAGGAGCTTGCATCAACCTGCATATAATTAGAATATCAATCATGTTAATACAAAGCTGAACTGGACTGACAATGGCATATCAGTACGCTGCAAGGTACTTGCACTACTACACCAAAAACCAAAGATATTTTTTGACTAATGAAGAGTTGTATATTTCTTTTTGGCATTGTTGTCAAAGGGAGAGAAGATTCAATGAAATATCTATCCACTGCAAGGGAGAAAAGGAGAAAAGTGAAGGGGAGAGAAATGATATATCATCCATTAAAGGGAGAGAAGATTCAAGAAAAGAATAGTCAAATCTATAGGGAGAGTCTGCATGGTGTGTTTTTAATGCTGAAACATATTATATATACAAGCTAGGGAGACCTACAACATTTTGTATTTAGTTGTAGAATAGAAGTTTGGTATTTTATGGCATTTTCATATTGTCTTGCCATCAATGCCAAAGGGAGAGATTGATGAACTATAATTGATTGTATGTTTGAAGTCATTTTGTTGATGATCAACCGAGTTACAAATGTGATGATAGACATTAATTAGTTAATGTATTATCATTGATGTCAACTTGTTTTGATTATCATTATGGTAACAAACATCGATTATGGGATAAATATCTGGAACAAACAAAGTTTATGTGGTCAGTAATTAAAGAGTTCTATATACACCAAGTAACAGTACACACTGAGTAAATATAGTGTATACCGAGCACAGTGTTAACCAAGCTAGGGATCACTGACACATCATAGTATTGACCGAGCAATAAAAGAAACTAAAGGCCGACTGAAATGATGAGCTCAAAAATTGATGATTCCAAGGTAATTGATAAGATTTTTTATGATGATCAAATGACTATAAAAATTCAAGGATGATCAAACGAAGAAGAATGAAATTTGTTTTTGACACAACTGTCGAGGAAGGTTTAAGCGGCAAAATCAATAATGGAGATTACGCAGAAAATTCTAAAGGATGAAAATTAAATGCGTTATGATGTCTATATAAGAGACAAGAGATTCATTATGAATCATACATGATGTGATGATATATGACGCTCACACATGCAAAGTTCATGCATGACTGATCAAACTGGTCGAAGAGAGAACCGAGCAATTATGTAGACAACATCGAGCAACAAAGTAGAGAGAATTTACCAAGAAGAGTAGAGTATAAAGAATTAGAGAAACTGAAGTGAACATATTGATCAAAGGTATTATGTATTATCATAGATATACAAATATGCAAACAGAGTTGTATTTGAATAAGATCATTACTGTATTAGTTTAACCATTGTTACAGATAAATCTATTAACCGGATAGGACTTGAAAGTCTTTATTATGACATTCAAATGAATGTTGAGTGTTTTCTTATTGACCCCATAGTGAATGATTGGTCAAGGGAGAACTGTCAATGATAAATCCTCTAACCAGGTCACATTTAACAATGTGTGTTGTAACCTTTAACAGGGTTGGCTCTTAACCGAGCTCGCTTTAGAAGAGAGAATTATTTTGGGTTACCGGTCCCAGGTGGTTTTTCCCTTAGCAGGATTTCCACGTTAAAAATCTATGTTAATGTGTATGATTGTTCATGTGGATTGTTATTTTTCTTTACACATTACTTTATTAGCATTGATCGGTAATCACAGTAATTGTTTTACAACTACTCGGTATATGACTTGATAGACGAGTTTGAAGATAAATTTGAGATCACAGTTTATATTTCACCAAGTTGATTTATATGTTTTAAATTGTTGTTATATACATCCAGGAGAATTTGGGACTGTAGGATAACTGGAGCTAACTTATTCACCCCCCTCTCAATTATCTAACACTATATTCGTCCACATCACTGGCCAAAAAAAAAAATGAATGAAAAACAAGTAAGCATCGTTTGTCTCGAAGGTGCGAATTATTTTTCCACTCTCGACTAAAGACCATGCAATGTCCATGGTGGTAACCGATATGGATAACTTATATTCATGATTAAATTAAACTTGATTTAATAAACAAAAGGCTTGCACCATTATATTCATGCTGTCAATTCAATTTCATGATGTTCATTACCAATTAATAATAGGAAAATAATGTTCATAATTATTATAACTTATCACTTATAAATACAAATATGAAATGCATATTCATTATATATATATATATATAGTGTGTGTGTGTGTGTGTGTGTGTGTGTGTGTGTGTGTCATTACCACACGCATTTACATATACATAAATACAATTAAAATAGCATTAATGTACTCATTCTTATAAATGACATGTTAAAAAATTATAATAAATGATAGTGTGCCCTTTTTACAAATTTGATTTAAAAAACATCCAAGATAAAAGGTGAGGTGAGTCAACTCCTAACGACTTGACCAAAGTGTGAACTAAGGACTCTTGAGTAGGTAACAAGGTTAAGGGTGACGAACTTACTAAGACTCTAGGATAATAAAAGAATCTAGGTATAGCTCACTAATTCCTAGTAGACTCTACTTAGTAACCACGTTGTGCCCCCTTTCCTGGTGATATTTTTTCCTCTTTTTTCCTGGGTTCTGCTTCTCCTGCATCCACTTGATGAAACACAACTCATCAACACATAATCATCATTTGATAACCAAATCAACAAAACAATAATCAAGGTTACCTGGTTGTTGTGTTATCTATGGTGTAACATGTGCATTCCTTCTCATGCACAAATAACGAGTTAATATTGATTGTTAGTACCACAAAATCCATCCAAGCATCATAACCATTGTAGTGAATATGAAATCATCTAACAATTATTACCAGTGAAATGACTATAAAACTATCTAGGGCATCATTTACAATTGTAATGGATATAAAACCATCTAGGGCATCATTTACCACTGTAATGAATATAAAACCATCTAGGCATCATTTACCACTGTAATGAATATAAAACTAGAGAAGTTACAAGGGGGTACAGGTGGGATGTAACAAATACTTTTATTCAATGAACTCCCACGAGTCTTGAAAATCGACGCATATAAACACACGAGTCGATAGATGAAAATAGGTCGAGAGCTAAGGAAAGAATGGACGTTAAAAGGCATGGATGCAATCGAAGGTGACAAGTCAGCAAAAACCAAGAAAGAATGCTCCCAAGACACAGAAGGTAAATAATAAAAGATATACGAACATAGAAGAGAAAACAAACCAAGAAGGACTTTGAGTAGCAACAACTTGATCACACATGAAAACTTTTGAAGCATAGAAGATGCAAGGTACTCATAGCATAGCCAGTAGATGAAAGTCAGGTATGAAGAAGCTCTATCACAACTACTCATACCTTAACACTCTCTCTTAGCAAGAGAGAATTCTTCACTTAGTCATCTTATGACAAGAGCATCTAGCTGCAATCAAAGAAATGTAAACAAAATCTCATCGTGGATTTTTCAAAACAAAATTGTTATCTCAACATAACAATATTCACCATAGCTACTCATAGAGGGTGATAAATAACACAATATAAGTCATATACTCACACATGACTTCCACCATAGCTACTCCCAGAGGGTGGAATCAAGGGATTTCACCTCAAACTTCTCTCTCAAAGAAGAACTCATTAACAAGTGATTGCACCTCGACCTTCTCTCGTAGATGACTCATTAACAAGGAATTGCACCTCAAACTTCTCTCACAAAGAAGGAATCATTAACATATATACCAAGAAACACTAAAGCTGAGACTCTTTCTCAACAATAGCAACATTCTCAACAATACCAAGCTTTTATCTGAAATAACAAAACTTCACCCTTGGAAGTGGCTTTGTAAGAATGTCAGCAGTCTGTTCTTCTGTAGAGATGTACTCAAGTTCAAATTCTTTATTTTTAACCATGTCTCTAAAATAGTGATACTTAAACAATGCTTTATCTGTAGAGATGTACTCGAGTTCACATGCTTTATTTACACATGTTTAGTTCTATCACGAAAGAAAGAATTAACGGAAAGCTTCACACAACTTTGGTTATCACAAAATATCACTGTAGAATCCAAAGGTTGTCCAAACAAACTTGCAGACAATTTTTGAAGCCACATAGGTTCTCTTGCAGCCACACTCGCTGCAACATACTCTACTTCAGCTGTACTTTGAGCCACACAAGATAGTTTTCTGCTGCACCAAGAAACTACAGTTGAACCTAGACTGAAACAACATCCTGAAGTACTGTTTATGTTAGATACACAACCTGCCCAATATGAATCAATGAAGCCTAGTAAGTTCAGCTCTACACATGAAGAGTATTTTAGAGAAAAACTCATTGTACCACGAACATATCTCAATAAATGTTTCACTGCCACAAAATGAAGTTACCTTGGTTCACACATGAACTGACTCAAGTTATTTATTGCATAACAAATATCAGGCCTTGTATTCACCAAATATATTAATGAGTCAATTAACTGCCTGTAAAAGAAGGATCAACTAAATCTTAAAGTGTTGCCTCCTCATGTAACTTTTTCAGATATGCTTCCATAGGAGTAACCATTGACTTACACTCTAGCATCCCAAACCTTTTCAATATATCAATTGCATATTTTCCTTGGCTTAAAATAGTTTCATTTTCTCTTTGTCACACCTCAAGTCCAAGGAAATAATGAAGAAGACCAAGATCTTTCATTTCAAATTTAGAAGCTAACTCCTTGCATTTGATAATGAGATCATTATCACCTGTAAGAAATAAATCATGCACATAAAGCACGAGAATCAACACTTTTCCATCACATACCTTGAAGTATTAATTTGGATCAGCACCATTCTTTAGGAAGCCCAGGCACAAAAGATAATTGTTAATTCTCTCATATCAAGCACGTGGTGCTTGTTTAAGAACATACAAGGCCTTTTTCAGCTTACACACATGAGAGTCTTTGTTATTAATAACAAATCCTTCTGGTTGTTCTATATAAACTTCCTCTTATATAGTGACATTTAAGAATGTTGTTTTAACATCCATTTCATGAAGACTCCAACCCTTAACTGTTGCAACTAAAGACATTATATTTTTCCATTAGTATATACAAGGAAAAACATGATGAACACCATCAGTTTATACTACACCGGTAGATAGGGAACAACACTACCCGACGCCGAGGTTACCGATAATGCCAAGTACAAAGCATCCTGACAAATACTATTCAGTGTTACCCGATGACAAAAAGGACAAGAGAACTTGACGAGTAACCAACAATGCAACCTGATGAAACAATCAAAGAGTGGAACCCGATAGATGAAGAGAACCCGAAAATCAGTTCAATGAAGGAACACTGACATACTTTCATTTCACACCAACAATCAAGAACTGACAGTTAGTTACATCCCACAAAATGTGGATCTGACTTTCCACGTCAGATAAATCACTAAATTTTTATATTTAGCTTCTTGATTTATTTTAAATCCATTATGTGAGGAGAAAGCAATGTATTTATTATTGTTTTTATCAGTATAACTGATTTAAAACATGCAAACTAAAAGATCAAGGTCAAGTTGTATACCTTGGATCTAGAGTTAACATTGTAATGCGTGATTCTAAAATAGGTCAAATACTTGTATAAATAGATGCTCAATAAATTGTGAACATGTTGTTCGATGATGATTGTAGCCACTGAGAGAATATAAGGATTAGACAAGAGAATTCATGCAATAGTACAAACAAAGATAAAATCAGTTGTCAAGAACAGAACAAAGGCTACCGACGAGCAGGAAAAGGTATTAATCAATCACTATAGGTGATATTCATATACTATGAACTTTAAAGGATCTGTAATCAACAATTATATATTGCATATAGTCAGGTCAAACATATTGTACACATTCTAACAAGTGGGGTACACTTAAGAAACCCTTTCAAGGAAGGTGGACTTAACAGTCCTGTTATAAATCTCTTAACCAAGGGCACACTTCATTAGTGTTGCTAAAAGCTCTTAACAAAGTAGATCCTAATAGGTCTACACATTAATACTCCTAACATGGTAGATCATCAGAAGCAATCAGTTGTAAGCCTTTACGGGCTCCCTTCCATTCTGCAGATAGTGAATTTTTGTGGGTGCCATCGCCACCACAATTTTTACTTCCTAATAGGAGTTTTTTGCAATATCATATTTTGTGTTATGTGTATTACTTCCATGAATATTTCTATGAATGTCGCATACAATTAATTTTATGAATTAATACTACATGCATAAGAAAGAACATCAGATATGGTCGGTAATACAGTAAAGATTGATTACTAATGATGAAAGGTGAAAAGTGTTAAAAGTTTTAGAGGTACTGATTCACCCTTCCCCTCTCAGTACTCCTTCCCATTAATCCCAACAATTGGTATTAGAGATAAGTATCTTCTTGGAAAGCTTAAAGGCTTCAAATAAAAGATCATACAATGGAGAAGTACAAACTTGATAAAAATATTGAGAATAAAAAGCTTGAAATTCAGATGTTATATGAACAGTATAAAGAAGCTAGAATCAGTATGAGACAGTTGTTGGATGAAAGAAATAATATGGCTTCTCGCTATAATGAGACATATTATCTTGAGGAAGAGATTCCAAATTTCTTTGAGTCTTCAGGATCAAATATAAGCACAACATCATATACATCAGAAGAAAGCATCACAAGCCTAACTGAGATCAATCTACATCTGGCTGGACAAGTCAAATCTCTGCAAATCGGTCAAGAGACACAAAAGGTAAGAATGCTTGATGTCATGAACAATGCAAGGCAAGCTGAACAAGAAAGAACTCTAGCCATTGATGATAGAAGAAAGATCATAGACAAGCTACAAGAAAAGGAGTCTGAGATACAAAGAATTACAGAGCATCACCATGAGGTAAATAATCAGATTATTCTTATGAGTCAAGAAGCAAATAGAATGAATGTGAAACTCATTGAAAGAATACAGATTATTGGTAAACTAAGAGAAAAGAATGAAAAACTAAAGCATGAGGATAGAATTATACAACATAATGACATGATTAAGAGAGCTGAAGATAGTACAAAAATGATGGATGAATTCTTGAATGCACAAAGAAGACCCAACACCAACACTAGACTAGGGTACACAGAGCATAGAGAGTCATCAAATGAAGTTGATCCAAAAGATCCCTACACCAATCCTAGACCAAGGAAGCTGACATGCAATCACTGTGGAAAGCAAGGCCATGCCTCAAATGTCTATAGGAGCAAAGAAAAAGGTATTCCTAAGTCCACATTTACATTCATAGGACATTGTTATAATTATAGCAAGAAAGGACATAAAGCACATGAATGTAAATCAAAGGTGAAAGAACCAAAGAAGGAAACCTATATGGACAAGTATTGTCCCACCTGAAAAATGCATGGGCACACATCTCTTGAATACGAGAAGAAGAAAACTGAAGCATGGAAACCCAAAAAATGAAGAAAATACATATAAATCAAGAAGAGTCGGTAATTCATATGTTTGGGACTACAATACATGGATAAACTGCACATCATGTGGTAGATATGGTCACATTGCTGCAAATTGCATGAGAACATGGACCAAAAGGTCTAGAGGCTGGACCAACCCATGAATGGCATGTTTACACTGTCATAAGGTTGAAATTCTAAAGAAGGACTACAGAGACCGAATAACAGAAACCACCACCTTTGCAAATGGTAACACCATTGAAGACATCAAGAAAATGAGAAAGAAAATGTGGAGGAAAGCTTCAACCATTGAGGAAGTTGGACCAAGAAATGCAGTAGGTGACACCTCATCCCATGGATCTAGTGACATCACCACCCCCGCCTAAAGATGAACAAGTAAGTATGGAACTGTACAACACCAAGTCATATTTTTCATCAGTTCCATTAAACAAATTGATAGATAGTCAAAATCTGCATGAATAAAGATGCATATTATGTTACTTTTTACAATTCTGAGAAATCAACCTCGCTGGTAAACACAATGAAAATCATCGGTAAATATAAAGGATGATTTGTTTACACTTGTTGAGAATTGTCAGTCAACACATAAAAAGGCTAAGTCGCTAATATAACCCGACACCCGTCGGTAAGGAAGACAAAGTTGTCTTGACACTACACCAAGATCCGTCGGTGAAAGCAACGATCTTAATAGCCATCCTGAGCATCCTATCAACACCGATAATGTTATTTAAGAGTCTTCCCGACAAACTCCGTCTTCATGACCTGACAAGTTGTTGAGCATTTATGACATAATTAGGGAAAAAGTCTATAAATACTCGATGAAAGCACTTCATTTCTTACACGTGATTTGAGAAGAAAGAGTAGAGAAAAAACAAAGTGATAAGAGAGAATTTAGTAGAGCGACCTCGACTTGATCCAACACACTAAAAAAAAATCACTCACCAGCCACACAGATCGAAGTAAGTACCAAGCGCACCGAAGAACTCTGTTATTATTTTCAGAAAAGCCCTAAATTTGAAACACAATGGCAACCACTTTGAGAATAGTAAATTTGAAGAATGATAAGAAGAATGTCGTTAAGTTGATAAAGAATAGCACTTGTGTGGAACCTAAACTGTACAAGATATGCCCAGAGATTGCATCGCAACCTGATGATTCTGGTGCATTTTCAAAAATTCCACCTAGGGTTTTGCTAATAGAAGATGTAAGGTCCTACATTCACTGCAAGATCGTTGAGATAGGTGAACTAGAGATAGATCAAGCTTACAAGAATTTGTGTGATGGACAAGGGAACCTGAAGGAAGAACACAAATACTTACAGGTAAAAGGGATAAAAAATGCCCTATATTTCTTAAGGGTTTTCAAAACTGACTGGATTAGGTTAGTTTTGAGTAGAATGCATGACCAGAAGTTATGGTTGGATGAACCTAAGAAGATCACAAAGGATGTGTTACATGTTGTAACTGGTTACCCCATAACCAACAAACCTAAGACACACAAGCATCCCTCCCAGCCAGGAATTCAAAAACTCACCAATGTTGTGTGGTATAACAAAGGACTCAAGGTGAACACCATCACTGACGAGGAACTGAGGTTCAGTGCATGTGTGATAGGTTACAAAATCTTCCAAGCAAGTAGGTTAAACATCATAGCATCAATAGTAGTAAGCACAACTTACAAAATTGTCACAAAGGGAATACAGATGGATCTATGTGAGATCTTGTTGAAGCAACTTGATGAGAATATGGCAACAATGAGGTCTACAAAAACAAACACATGTAAGTTTGGCTCACTTATAATGTGTATATTCTTTTATTTTCAAGAACACTTTCCTTTAGTTGGCAAAGTGAAATGAGACACTACCAAGCCATTCACATTGCAGATTAGTGACCTTATCAAGTCACTAGGTGATAACTTTGATTCAGTGATGACTGAATACTTCCTTGACTTCAAGGAAAAGATGATGGAAAGAGTGAGGATCCCTAAATAATTGATTGAGAAGCATAGGGATGAAATATGTTTCATGGTGGATTCAGATTTCACTCACATTAAACCAATTGTACCAAGGACAGCTTGGTTAGCACCTCTTGACTATGAGATTAACATAGATCAAGCAACAAATACAATTGATGCATTGTTGAATGAACCGCTTGATAGTAAACAACCAAGATTTGGCACATATGAAGAGGCCAAGTCCAAGATAAAATCAGGCCTAGTAATCAAGAAGACTGTCAACAAGAAAAAAAAGATGGTGAAGAATCTTGAAAAGATGTTGTTGGTCAATGAGGAGGAAAAAGAACAAATAGAGGAAACCAAGGAACATGGTACCATTGGTGAAGAGAAACATGAGTGAGAATCAGATTATGAGGCCACTGAATCTGACACACCTCCACCTCCTACCAAGAACCAAGAACCACAGTGACTCAGAGGACAAGAAGTTAAACTACAAAAGCTACTACACCTCTCAAGAAAGGTCAAGTGAGGACCTATAAGAGGAAGAAACAAATAGAGAAGCAAACAGAGAAATAAACACCTACCAAAAGGAGGAAAAGACTGGTCATGACCAAAGCTGACATAGAAGATTCAAAAGAGGATGACCTTGATGTAGAGAAGAAAAGCTCAGCCCCTAGAACTATGGATGAAATTTCTGATTCAATTGCTACTACCGATATCATGACCGATAGAAAAATCAAACAATGGGCAAAACTGGAGCCAGAGGACCAACATAAGATACAAGATGCAATAATTAGGGAAATGGTCAAGTTCAAATATGTACCAGTAGAATTTGTAGGCCAAATACCCAAAGAACTAGGTGACAAAATTTCACAACAATGGTCATATTATTTACACATAGAAAAGGAAGCAAGGGAGATGGTACTTGTCACACTCATGCCTCCCGAATAAAAAATGGAAGAGATCAAAGAAATAATGAAAAAGCACTCAAGTAAATTTGTAGTAAAGATAAGAGCTTACAAGGTGCTACAGGATAAATTTATAGAGCTGGACAACATGACCAAGGCCAAATGGAGACAAATCCTAGATTTACCTGCAAAGTCAACAAGTTGTGAGAATCAATTACTTCTCACTGACGCACCTTATGTAGAGGAGAAAAAATATAAAGCAAGTCCTAAGCACATTGCTTTGGATAATGTAGATAATAATGAGCCCATTGACTTAGACAAAGTCATGGATGATCTTAACATTCAAGACATCACTCATTATGACTCTAATAAAGATCCACAGAAAGAAGATGATGTCATTTTCATATCTCTTAAGGATCAAAACAAGCAACACAAATTGGAGACACAAGGGAATAAGAACATGGATGTTGCTAATGAAATATAGCCAAACACTTCCATTATTGACATCACAGGTCTAGACCCTACAAATCAAATATAAAAAGATGAAGATGTCACTGCTCAACAAGCTCAAACCGATGAGCAGGACACACTTCTAGATGCAACACAAGTGGGCATGCAGAATAATATTCTAGTATTGATGAAGGACATCAATATGCTAGAAGGAAATGAAGAATCTAATGCAGCAGATACAAGCATACCCGAAGACAAGGGTGATGCAGAGACAAAGGATACCACAGATGAATCAAATGATACAATTGCAGATCAAGCTACAACCAATGACCAGCAAGACAAGTCTACTGATTAGAATAAAGAAGAACAACAAGTAGAAGAAGAAAAGAAGAAGGAGAAGAGTGAAGAAGAAAAGACAAATGACACTCAAAAGAAAATAGAAGAGAAATTTGCTGAAACACCCAAGGTTGATGGAGAGACATCTTCACCTTACTGACAGGTGAACCCTGAGAAGAAGGCACAAGAGGTTTCATCTACAAATCCTTCACCAAGTGCCTCAAAGAAGACAAATGAACTAGTAATGGTAGTTCATACATCTGCTTCTACACAAATCTCAAGGAAGAAGAAGAGAAAGAACAAGAATCCATTCACTCTAGATGAAATTATTGAGATTCCAGTATGTGATCCTAGAACATTGGATCCTACTGAGTTGACAAAGTATGCAATACTTTGTGAAAGGAAAGCCATGCAAGATAAGTTGAGAAAAGCCACCAAGGAAGAAAAGGTACTTGAAGTTGTATGAGGAATCCTTCAGCAAATTGTACCTGATATAGATGTTGATCAAACAACCCCCATTCTTGATCAATTAGTGGTTCTCACCGACACTATCACATCTCAGAACATAGATGCTGAAGACTATGGAGGCTAGACTTGAAAATAAATATGAATTCAAGTTAGCTGAGAAGATAAGCCAAGAAGTGGCACTACAAAAGGTGAAGCTTTTTGAACTGGTAAGCACAGTAGACCCCATTATTTTAGAAGTAATAGCCTTAATACAAAAATTATGCATGTTAGATAAACTCACCAAGGAGTATACCAACAAGATAGAAAAAATTGATGTTGATCTTCAAACAAGTGCATAAAGTATCACAAACAGTGAAGAGGCAATCAAATTGCACAATGAACATCTCAAGCAAGCTCGAAAGCTGAGACAAGATATACAGATTGCAGAAACCAAGTTCAGAGATGAGGTAAATGAGCTTCAAGCTCAACTCTTACCGACACTCTCATTACTGCAAAACCATATGACAGAGGAAAGAGCACATATTGCCACCCCAGAAATGTCTTTCCTAGACAACATTTATGATATACACGCCAAGATTGAGCTAGAGCACATGGCATTAGATCTCCTCAAAGAACACTCACTCCCACATTCTTGACACACTGTAAGTTACACATTTTTGTCACATTTTTGACAACTTATAAGTTGTACATTTTTGTCATGATTATCAAAAAAGGGGGAAATGATATGTACAGTCAA
>MU224207.1:619717-647205 GCA_018584345.1 Thuja plicata
TTAGTATTATGCACATATCAGTTTTTGATACTAATGTCAAAGGGGGAGATTGAAGACATTATATTTTTCCATTAGTATATACAAGGAAAAACATGATGAACACCATCGGTTTATACTACACCGATAGTCAAGGCACATCACTACCCGACGCCAAGGTTACAGATACTGCCAAGTACAAAGCACCCCGACAAACACTATTCATTGTTACCCGATGACAAAAAGGACAAGAGAACCCGATGAGTAACCAATAGTGAAACCCGACAAAACAATCAAAGAGTGGAATCCAAAAGATGAAGGGAACCCGATAATCGGTTCAATGAAGGAACACCAACATACTTTCAGTTCACACCGACAATCAAGAACTGACAGTCAGTTACATCCTGCAAAAAGTGGATCTGACTTTCCACGTCAGATAAATCACTGAAGTTTTATATTTAGCTTCTTGATTTTTTTTTAAATCCATTACGTGAGGAGAAAGCAATGTATTTATTATTGTTTTTATCAATATAACTGATTTAAAACATGCAAACTAAAAGATCAAGGTCAAGTTGTATACCTTGGATCTAGAGTTAACATTGTAATGTGTGATTCTAAAATAGGTCAAATATTTGTATAAATAGATGCTCAATCAATTGTGAACATGTTGTTTGATGATGATTGTAGCCACTGAGAGCATCTAAGGATCAAATAAGAGAATTCATGCAACAGTACAGACAAAGATCAAATCAGTTGTCAAGAACAGAACAAAGGCTACCGACAAGAAGGAAAAGGTATTAATCAATCACTATAGGTGATATTCATATATTGTGAGCTTTAAAGGACCTGTAATCAACAATTATAGATTGCATACAGTCAGGTCAAACATATTGTACACATTCTAACAAGTGGGGTACACTTAAGAAATCCTTTCAAGGAAGGTGGACTTAACAGTCCTATTATAAATCTCTTAACCGAGTGCACACTTCATTAGTGTTGCTAAAAGCTCTTAACAGAGTAGATCCTAACAGGTCTCCACATTAATACTCCTAATAGGGTAGATCATCATAAGTGATTAATTGTAAGCCTTTACCGGCTCCCTTCCATTCTGCAGATAGTGAAGTTTTGTGGGTGCCATCCCCACCGCCATTTTTACTTCCTAACAGGAGTTTTCTGCAATATCATATCTTGTGTTATGTGTCTATTACTTTCATGAATGTTTCTATGAATGTTGCATACAATTAATTTTATGAATTATTACTACATGCATAAGAAAGAACATCAGATATGGTCGGTAATACAGTAAAGATTGATTACTAATGATGAAAGGTGAAAAGTGTTAAAAAATTTATAGGTACTAATTCACCCCTCCCCTCTCAGTACTACTTCCCATTAATCCCAACAACAACAACTATGATTGATCTAATGGAGGTATAGTGAGCTACTAGAGAAAAAGTTTCATCATAATCTATACCTTCATTTTGTGAGAACCCTCTAGCCACAAATCTTGCCTTGTGTTTTTGTATACTTCCATCTATTGCATGCTTGCTTTTAAACAGCCACTTAGAGGAAACTACAGATTTATTTTTAGGCCTAGGAACAATATCTCATACATCATTTTTGATGATGGATTGGTATTCTTCTAACATAGCATCCTTCCACACTTGTTGATTTGAAGCTTCTTCAAAATTAGATGGTTCAGAAGCAATGATATGACTCATCAAAGACACATAATTTGCAAATTTATGAGGCCTTTTACTCTCTCTAAAAGTGTCACGAGGGGCTGCATATTTTTCAGCCTCTTCCATGGAGTTTCTAGCCCATAGAGGTCTTTTATTACCATCTGAAACATTACTTGGACCTATTAAATTATCAAAAGAGTCAACTGGATCAATCAGATCAACAAACTCTTCTAGATCTGTATGCTCCCTCTGAATCTCTGAAGGTGTATTTGAAACAATCATGTCTATATCGTGAGAAGGCTCAATATCTTCTGACTCAAGTTCCAAGTTAGTTTCTTTAGATTTATTGCAAACTGCATCTTCATCAAAAGTAATATTCCTACTAATTTCGATATGCTTTTGACCTGGAATATAATCCTATATGCTTTTGAAGACTCATTATATCCAACAAAGATGTCTTTCTTCCGTGAAGGTTCTAGTTTACATCTTTTCTCTTTAGGAACATGGATATAGATAGGACAACCAAAAATCTTAAAATGACTAATGTCTGGTTTGATACCTGTAAAAGCTTCTTCTGGAGTAATATTATCTAGAATATGATGAGGTTTGCGATTCTGAATATACATAGTTGTCCTGCAAGCTTCTGCCCATAAAAAATTTTGAAGGCTCTGATCATGAATCTTAGCCTTCGTTGCCTCAACAATTGTTATGTTTTTTCTCTTAGTTGTTCCTTTTTTTTGAGAGTTATAAGGGACACAAAACTCCCTCTCAATCCTAGCCTCAATACAAAAATTATGAAATAAACCAAACACATATTCTCCCCCATTATCTTATCTTAGAACCATAATTTTCTTGTTAGATAAGTTTTCAACAAGATCTTTGAATTCTTTTAATTTGGATAGCACTTCATCAGATTCTTTTGACTTAAGAAAATATATCCAACACTTGCGAGAAAAATCATCAATAAATGTAACATAATACCAACAACCACTAAGAGAAGCAACAAACATGGGACCACATAGATTAGAATGAATTAACTATAGCACTTCCTTAGCTCTACTTTCACTACTAGTAAAAGTACTTTTAATATTCTTACCTAGAGTGCATCCCTTGCATACACCTTCATGATTTTGATTCAGCTTGGGAATATCATCAACAACCTTCTCCATTGAAGACAATCTTAAAATTCAAGTGACCCAAACGCTTATGCCACAACTAAATTGAATTCGAAGAATCATAAGCCGAAGCAAGAATAGGATGAGCTGAAAGCTTGTAGAGACTATCATGACGAACACCGATGACACGAGCTGATTGAAAATTTGAATTCTTCTTCCAACAAAGATGTCTTTCTTCTCTGAAGGTTCTAGCTTACATCTTTTCTCTTTAGGAATATAAATATAGACAGGACAACCAAAAATCTTTAAATGACTAATGTCTGGTTTGATACCTGTAAAAGCTTCTTCTAGAGTAATATTATCTAGAATATGATGAGGGTTGTGATTCTGAATATACACAACTGTCCTGCAAGCTTCTGCCCATAAAAACATTTGAAGGCTCTGATCATGAATCATAGCCTTCGCTACCTCAACAATTGTTATTTTCTTTCTCTTAGTTGTTCCCTTTTTTTTGAGAGTTATAAGGGACACAAAACTCCCTCTTAATCCCAGCTTCAATACAAGAATTATGAAATAAACCAAACACATATTCTCCTCCATTATCTAATCTTAGAACCATAATTTTCTTGTTAGATAAGTTTTCAACAAGAGACTTGAATTCTTTAAATTTGGACAACACTTCATCAGATTCTTTTGACTTTAGAAAATATATCCAACACTTGTGAGAAAAATCATCAATAAATGTAACATAATACCAGCAACCACTAAGAGAAACAAAAAACATGGGACCACATAGATCATAATGAATTAACTCTAGTACTTCCTTAGCTCTACTTTCACTACTATGAAAAGTAATTTTAATATTCTTACCTAGAGTGCATCCCTTGCATGTTAGAGTAATCTTTAGTTTGCTTATTAATTAAATCATGTTGATTTAATTAGTTAAGTTATTAATCTATGCTTAAGTTTCACTTAGGCACTTTATATTTCTTTAGGGTTTTCACCTTTAGGGTTTCATGATTCCTTTTATAAGGATTCACTTCTTTACTTTTCATTTTAAGGAGATTGTATTGTATTCATTAGTTGATAATATAGAAGTCTTTTTCTGTCAACATGGATATCTCGTCTCTGGCTTTTTTGCCTCCATAGCTTTCTATCTTCTCTTCTGTCTTGCTTCTATTCTGTGACAGGTTTGCATGCAGGTGATCTTGGGAGATTAGCTTTCAGCCTAATCCTAACATGGTATCAGAGCTCTCCTGTTGTTCGTTGTTCGAGTTTGTTGAAGCGTGCCAGAAGCAGAAGGTTTCCAAGGGTTTCAGAAGTTTTTTATGTATTTTTTATTTTGGGTTTTGTTTCTGGTCACTTTGAGCTCAAACAGACATCTCCATTGAGCTCAGAGCGCCCAAAAACCCTAGAATACATATAAAACTTGTCCATTTTGGACATCTGGACTCTGGAGGCAAAAAAAATTTTGGTTTATGTGTCGTACGGCACAAAAACTAAGGCCAAATTTCAAAAAAATTTCAAAAAAACCAATTTTTATGTGGTTTTTTGCAATTTTTATTACACACGCAGTGTTATTTTGAATCGCGCCGCCCGCGCGCCGCTCCGGGCCCCCCGCACCGCCGCCGGCCCCCGGCTCCCCCGGCACCGCCGGCCCCTGGCTCCTCCGCCACCGTTCTGCGCTGACCAGCGGCCCCAGCGCTGCCACATTCTAGCTCTTTTTCTGCGCCCCGCCCGGCCCATAGCCGCCACCTCTAGCGCCGCTCCGATCTCTGCCTCCGGTGCTCCGCCCGAACACGCCGCTCCGCCCGGCCCGCGCCACCGGCGGCGGTTTCTTTAGCCCCGTAGCGCTAGTGGCCGGTCACATGGGTGACCGTGGGCCCCGGTTCAGCCCCCTGAGCGCGCCATGCGCCCGGGGGCCGACTTTTTTTTAGCCCCAGGGGCTTATTATCTCTTTTTTGGGGCCTTTTTGACCCTCCTGGACAGTTTTCGCTCTATCTTGAGCATACGGGGGTCTTTTTTCGACTTTCATATACCGTCGGAAAGCTCTTTCTGAGAACTTTCCGATGATAGAGGTTAGGGTTTTGGGATCTGCTATTTTGATAGTGTTTTTTACTGTCAAAGTTTGATATCTATTTTTGCCTTCCGGGAGTCATATCTGGCTCATCCGGACTCCGTTTTTGGCAAACGAGATATCGTCGGAAAGCTGGTTCAGTGAACTATTCAGTGGCAGAGGTTTTTTTCCAGATTCTACTCCAGGTTTTCTCTCCTCCAAGTTTGGAAGTTTATGCACTTTGGTGGATTGCTTGGTTCTACAGGTCCTGGGATCTCTTCTACTGTACTTCTGGCTCACTCTTCTTTCTGACTTCTGAGCTTGTATGCTTCTTCTGATGCATCTTTATTCTGTAAATGCACTGAGATAAAGTGCCTACTTCTGCATTTCTAGGATCTTGTACACCTTGTGTGTTGTACTTGCACTCTGTTATAAAGTGCCATGGGGGGTTATGATGCTTTTGTCATTTTAGGTGCATCCACCTTTGTCAAGTGAGCGTACCTTCCATGACATTAGCCCATGCTGTGTGTCGATGACACCACCCTTTATCCTGTGTCTGTACTTCTATTGCACTGTTGGTGTCCCTGGTTCTTCTTCTGCAGATGTTTCTGGCATTGCATTTCAGTGTTCCTGTCACCTCTCCCGGTTCAGCATTATGGGGGGGTTCACCTGTTGGTTCTATTGCTTTCTGGTTTGATTAATCAGCTCTTCAGTTATTGTCTTCTCTACCTGGTCATGCACTTCAGTGGGGGTTCCAGCAGTTTCTCCTGACAGAGTTTACAGTTCCTTGCTTCAGAGATGTTTCTTGCTCATTCTTGTTCCTTTCTCTGGGACATTTTTTCCCTAGATTGAAGGCTTAGTTTCCTTCATCTAGTTTTCTTTCTTGTTTTGGGTACCTGATCAGGCCTTGTTGCCAGGACCCATCTTTCCTGCTTTCTGCAGTAGTTTAGCTATTTTGTTTCTCCCTAAGTTACACTTAAGGGGGGGTGTTAGAGTAATCTTTAGTTTTCTTATTAATTAAATCATGTTGATTTAATTAGTTAAGTTATTACTCTATGCTTAAGTTTCACTTAGGCACTTTATATTTCTCTAGGGTTTTCACCTTTAGGGTTTTGTGATTCCTTTTATAAGGATTCACTTCTTTACTTTTCATTTTAAGGAGATTGTATTGTATTCATTAGTTGATAATATAGAAGTCTTTTTCTGTCAACATGGATATCTCGTCTCTGGCTTTTTTGCCTCCATAGCTTTCTGTCTTCTCTTCTGTCTTGCTTCTATTCTGTGACAGGTTTGCATGTAGGTGATCTTGGGAGATTAGCTTTCAGCCTAATCCTAACATTGCATACACCTTCATGATTTTGATTCAGCTTGGGAATACCATCAACAACCTTCTCCATTGAAGACAATCTTGAAATTCAAGTGACCCAAATGCTTATGCCACAACTAACTTGAATTCGAAGAATCATAAGCCAAAGAAAGAATAGGATGAGCTGAAATCTTTTAGAGACTATCATGACGAACATCGATGACACGAGATGATTGAAAATTTGAATTCTTCTTCCAAGAAAATACTTTTTCATCAGCGAAAGCAACATGATATCCTTTGTCCTCTAATGCTGAAATAGAAATCAAGTTTCTTTTAATACCAGGAACAAAGAGAACATCACTTCGATGAAGAGGTACACTTGAATCCAACTGAAAGGATGTAGAACCAACACCCTTTACTGAGTAACAAGCATCATCACCAATAATGACTTGAAGATGAGAATATTTTTCTTTCAAGTTGAAGAGGTGTTCACGATAACCAGTAATGTGGCGAGAAGCTCCACTATCAATCAGCCATGTATCACTATTTAAAGGAATATTACTTGAAAGTGCATAAATAAACAAGAACCGTTCAGAGTTATCACTAGACTCCTTTTGAGGAGAAGAATTCTCAACATTAGTAGCTGTTGCTTGAGGCTTTGGCCTTGAAGTACATTCATGAGCAAAATGATCAAATTTATCATACCTAAAACATTGAATTTTTGAAAAATCCTTCTTTTTCTTAGCATCAAAAGCTGAATCAGAATTCCTTTCTCTACATCTTTTAAAATTACCTCTTTTATCTTTCCCTTTTGAAGTATGGGAAGCAAGAACATGATCATATTCATGATGATATTTATGAGCATTGTCTCTAGCCTCTAACCTACATTCTTCTTGAAAGCAATCAGCCCTCAATCTGTCAAATTTAGGAAGACCGTCTCTTCCACTAACACCTTGAATGAATGATTCCCAAGAGTGGGGAAGTCCATTCATGGCTAGCATCACTAAATCTTTATCAGCAAATGATTCACCAATGGCACTCGGCTGATCTTTTAATTTAGTAATCTTCATAAAATATGAAATCATTGAATCTCCTCTAGCCATTTTAACATGAAGAAGTTGACGACGAAGGGCTAGAGCTCTACTAGTGTTGTTGAAATCATACAGGTCCTTCAATATCTGAAACATATCTTTAGCTGAATTCAACTTAGAGATAATAGGAACAAGATGATCTTTAACTGAATCAATTAAAATTCTCTTAACCATGATTTTGTTCTTTTTCCTTGTAGCTTTCTCAGCATCTCCAGAAGGTTCAGGAACATCAAAATTAACATAGTCAAGAAGATCATTTTCCTCAAGTGAGATAAAAATTCTAAACTTCCATGAGGAAAAGTTAGAAGAACCATCTAGTCTGTCCTCCACTTTCAGACCGTTCACCATTGAAGTTAGCTGAATCAAAATCTCAGAAAGGAATAAAGAAATAACAATTATTTCTAGTACTAGATCGATTTCTTAGACCGGCTCTGATACCATGTTAAATTTTGAACCATAAATATATGTGCAAAAATAAAAGACAAAGAACACCAGAAACTTATCCTGAGAAAACTCTCCTCACCGAGAGTGAAAAACCCAGCTCACAAAAGAAGTTCCTTTATTGAAATCTTGAAGGCAAATACAATACTTATGACTTTCAAAGTCAATCAATTTCTGAGATACAGATGAACAACATTAACTCCTTTTAATAATTCAGAATAATCAGAGTCTCTTAAGACTCGTCAAACGAACACAAGAATATAAAACTTACAACACACACTACGATCACATATATCAAAATCCTTCCTTAATACAAAAAAACCAGCTATGTCTCACTCCATGTAAACTAAACACAACTCAAATATGAATCAATCAAACACAGTTTATCACAAGTAATATATCCAATATCATGTACCATCAACACTGAACATAGAATAAATATTCAAACCCGTGAAAAATCTCCAAAACACGACACTCTTATGAGTTTAATCTCTGGCTCCGAAAAATGAATACTTTCATTCAATGAACTCCCACGAGTCTTGAAAACTGACGCATACAAACACATGAGCCGATAGATGAAAAGACGCCGAGAGATAAGGAAAGAACACACGTCAAAAGGCATGGAGGTAGCCGAAGGTGACAAGTCAGTAGCGACGAAGAAAGAACGCTCCTAAGACACAGAAGGTAAATAATAAAAGATATATGAACATAGAAGACAAAGCGAGCCAAGAAGGACTTCAAGTAGCAACAACTCGATCACACACGAAAACTTCTGAAGCATAGAAGATGCAAGGTACTCATAACATAGACAGTAGGTGAAACTCAGGTATGAAGAAGCTCTATCGCAGCTACTCATACTTTAACAGTTTCCAGTTAATTTGGGGTTTCTTAGTGTTCATAGCTATCTTGGAAATGATTTAAGTGTTGTTTTGTTTGTCTATTTTGGTATCATTGAGCTCCATTTTACATCTTCCTAAGGCCCCATTTGTTTGCAGGAATTGGGAGTGACACTTCCCGGTTTTGGGAGTGACACTTCTCGTTTTTGCAAATCCGCTGTTTGTTTCTCTAAATTGCAATTCTGGATTTGTCAAGTAAAACCAGGTTTAGACACCAAAATGAGTGGCATCATCTTCCTACTAATAGATGGAATTAGAAATCATATCCTGGTTTTGATATAATAAGGTTTTGAGTCAAATTCCAATTCCCCAAGATGCAAAATCGGGATTTCAAAACCTGATTTTGTGATAATAAGGTTTTGAGTCAAATTCCAATTCCCGCAAACAAACGGGGCCTAAGTGAAGCTGGTCGGAGTGGATCGCCAGATCTAGCAACCCTCATAGGGGTTCTCTGAGAAATAAACCTCATCATCCACCAATTCTGCATAAGAACCTTAAAACCTTTCCATCCCAAGCTCCATTCCCTAATCATATATAGGAAATAAAACCAATCCCCACCAATCCAATCCAATCCCTCTTGTTCATGACTCAAAGTTGATATCTGTCCAAGTCCTTAATTGTGGACCTATAGAGTTGTTGGCAGGGTTCTGTAAGAACTTTCACTACAAGCCTTTTTTGGTAAATTTGTATTTATCTCTATTTCTTGGGTTGTAAATTTATGGCTTCTCTCTAAATATTTATAAATCTCCTTGCCATTAAAAATAAGATAAAGAACATGATAAGCAATATCTAACACTATTTTCTTTTAATCTAGGAGATAATCGAGCTCCAGTGCAATAAAATGGAGGGTCGGAATGCAATTTTGTTCGATAAAATTATGGAGAAGAGAGGTAAACCATGAAGTATCTATTACGATAATGTAATTCCATGAATCTATGCAAATAGAATTTTCGATTCAAATCCACATTCATTATTAGAGAAAGATGTCGTTCCAGCATACTAGAAGAAACTTGACCAGTTATTTGTTGCTATTAAAATCATAACAAGTTTATCACTCTTAAGGTTTATGGACTTAAATCATCTAAAACCCAAAAAATTAAATTTCAGACTAGCATTCAGGAAGCAAAGAAAAGTTCACTAGCTAGGTACATCCTACAATTACAAGTTGATTTGCTAGAATGTTCAAGAATCATAAAAGATTACGACATCATAATCAAGTTTAGCTGCAGCTAATGATACAATAACTTACTAGATGTCCCTTGTCACCTATGGCATTTTAATCACTTGCCTAGCACCTAATTAGGGTTCTATGACACATTACTTTGGTAACTTGGTTAGCTGCTTACCCAAAGTGGGACATAAGTGCCAATCAAGCTTGGCAAAGATTGATGACATGGTAGCACATAATCTAGTTTTGGGTTATGTATAATTTTAGGTTGCTTCTAGTTTTGTGTGATGTAGATGTGGAAGTGTAAAATTGTAGAGATAATAAGAAACGATAGGGATGATGAAGAATTAGCTGGAAATATGAAATGATGCAACACATAGAAATGAGAGATAAGAAGAGACCAGTGGTGCATAAAGATGGGAAATTGGCGGGGATGTTAAAAAGGTTGGGTAGACAACTTGAGGAGCAGCATATGCAAGCAAGGGGAACTCTACAGGAAAATGAGAGTAACATCGGCAAACAAAGAACGTGACATAGAATTTTAAAAAGAGGTAGTAACTCAGTGGGGGCAGGTGTAGATAAATGCAAAGAAGGGAAAAGGTCATCGTTAGACCTTATTCAGGTTGACATGAGAGAGATATTTTATATGCCGTCCACTGTCCAGTTTACCATACTTTCAGATACTTACTGAATGAACGTTGTTTCTTTCAAAATGTAAGCACCCAGAATTCTCAAACAATTCTGGCCTTTTGCTGCAGCAATATTTCCGCTCCTGTGTTTCTAAAATTAAGATGTCCTTTGACAGACAGTCTGCATCTTGATTGTTGGTTTGTGCAATTTCTTCAATTGGTTTCTCTATCCTTTTGACTAGAAAATAAGCTCTCTCGTAGACCTAGAAACATTTATTTTCCTGGATATGTCTCTATATCTTTGTCTTTCAAAGGATTTGTCTGACCTTCAGTTCCAGTAACAGCATTCTCTCCTTTGCGAAATGAAAGTAGTGGAAAATTTTGAACACAACAAACTGTATTCCAACCCCATTATCACAAAATACTCTTTTAAAGAAGTGCCTGTAACTCATTCTGCTGATGACCATTTATTGTGCAGGAGAAATCCGAAGATAAAGCTAAGGCAGAAATTCTGTGCAGGTGTATTTCTGCTGTGAAGAAAGTAAGTGTAAGCTTCAAATAATACAAACCATTAAACTTAATAGTGTGTTGATCTCAGAAGCTGTGATTTATTTCATTACTGTTTCAACACTCTAATAATTGATAGACAAGAAACAAATAGGGCTTTTTGAGTAGCTGGGGTGAACAATGTTCATTGTAGTATCTTCTACGAACATAGGTTTATCTAATAGTACTATTAAAGCATAGTCCACCATATATGAGGCCAAACGATCCAATGTTCCATGGTCTTGTATTCTAATGCTTATGATGCAAAGTTGGGGTATGATCTTAGAGATCAAAATCCATAGTATTTAAGGAATGCATCCAAAATAGCAACACACTGAAAATAACAGGAAAACATCTAATACTAACTAGAAACCAAGACTTGTTCTGAAGGTAGTATCAATCCAAAGGGATTCATTTGATTTGTTACTAAAACCAGCCGAATGAGAATTTGACTAGCCCCTGATATAATATAGGCAATTGAAAATTGCATTATCTACAAAAATTTATTCCCTTTTGCAGTATAGTACTTTTGGTGCTACAATGAGCACTTCCTGTAACGTGTTCCCTGAGCCTGCAAAACATATTTGGAATCCCCAACTCTGCATGACATATTGATATAACATAAACAAGGCTATGGGTTCAACATTAGATCATTATTTTATTCTTGAATACTCCTAAAAGCATTAGATAAATTGCACACAAAATGGGTGTTTATTTATGCAAAACATACAAGCATACATAAAGGAATGATAACCCGACCTTTTCTCATGACTATATTGAATGAAATATGCAATCAGATGACACACCCTCTCTCTCACTGTTCACATTTCCGCCAATGCAGAAAGCATTTCATAAACAACATAAAAACTAGCCAAATTCTTTTGAGGATCTCTGCATCAGCCTCTGTGAATGGACTTGCTACCCCATACCATCACACGTCACAAAAGTTAAAAGGGGAAGCAATCCAAAAAACGTGTGAAGATACCACAATTATGCCTGTGATCAAACTTTTCGACAGGTCATAATTATTTGTAGTATGAGTCATTGGCTTTTCAGCTAGTACTTCTCTCTTTTGATACTTACTCTTTGTTGCAATTGATTTGCAGGTTCCGTACTGTCTTCAGTCTCTTCGCTTAACAGATTGCTTGCAGAAAACGTAACACGCACAACAGTTTAAGTAATCAATTGTATATCTTGGAACAGGTAAGACATTGTGACTTGTGTTGTTTCTCGTTCAGTTGTTGCTGTGTTATACACAAGATGAAAAGAAAAATGAAAGTAACTGAACCAGCAAAAAAATCATAGACGTAGAAAGCTACGAACCACTTAGTAAAGAACAGACCGCCCAAACAATTGACACAGTGTTGGAAAACAATAATCTATTTAGGATAAAACCATTTGTATACAACATAGGCGAATGCCTTTTTGACTCTTTCCAGCTATTGTTACATATGAAATACACTTTTGTAGAACTACGCGATGGAACTATTGAGTATTTCTTAAATAGCCTGGCAAAAAATTATCCTGAAACTTTATTCTCATACAATTATAAGCTAGATGCACATGTATTGAACGAACTGCACAGGCTGAAAGATGTTGACACATATCTACAACGTATGCGTTTGTCAGCAGTTCCGAATCCAACCCATAATGAAAATGGCCTTTGGGGAGACATTATGTATTAAGTGGCTAGCCAAATGGCTGAAGATACGTGTATGTATCTCATCATCAACAAAAAATATAGTACTTACAATTCAATGAGAGTTCCCATGAGAATGCATATTCTATCTTGTTCCATGATGAGAACCCTCTTGAGGGCCACTTTGAGCTACTCTTACCAAAAATCAAAGCCTACCTAACTTACAAAGTTGCCAACCAACAAAGCTCAATACAGTTTCAGCATTAGAAGGTAGCTCTGCAAAACCCAAATTAGGAGGCACAATTACTTATTTGTGCAAAAATGCATTATCAATATCACATTGTGGTGATAGTCTTTTCAACACCATTGCTAGTTTGATAAACAATGAGTATGACGGTCAATCTCTTGGACGGTACATGGCTCAATCATTTTGCAATGAAATACTTTGTAGAGATACAATAGCAATGTCTTGCATAAAAACATGCAACAACTTTGATCTGGCCAGAGTTGTAAACTGGGAAGCATTTATTGCAGAAGTTGGAGATCCATATCAACAAAGTAAAATCGAAGGAGGTGATTTCTGTTTTAAGTGGTTGTCCTACATTTTGCAAGTCAAGATAAAAATTTGGTCAACAACTACTAACATGTTTATAAAGGAATTCTGCAAGTGCCTAAGGCCAACCGAAGCATACAATATCAAATGTCACAAAGTTAATGACATGCATACACACTACATACCATATGGAGTAGAGATTATGATGACAGGTAACATTAATCTTGAACAATCAATAGCGGCAACATTTGTCAGAGAACAACAAAAAATCAGTGTCCACAAATTGAAACAAGCTATTCGAAATAGTGAACGCATCCAAATCAATACCCCTGCACAATGCACACATGGCTTTAATAAAATCACTCATGAGTCACAGCTTCAAAAAAATGCACATGTACTACAAAGTATGCCTACAAGACCGTCAAATGCATTGAAGAAAATCCCCGATAACTCACTCCATAAAGTAAAACAACGAATATGTGAAGCTACTTCAACTCAAAAGCTTGAAAAATCAACAAAGAAATCAAAGACACCAATAGAGTCTTACCTAGCAAGGATACAAGGCACACCAAAACATATTTGTAGAATTTGTTCACGACTCCAATTTTTGAAAAATATGAGCAAGCTTACAAAGAAAGCAATCTGTGCAAATCAATTACTTTTGTCAAAAAAAGGAGCATTTGCTTGGTGCCAAAGTATGCAAGTTTTGTAAGCAGCAATTGCAACAAAATAAAAACTCGTCGTATGCAACGCCAGAACATATCACTACAAACAAGCCATTACGAAGCACAGTTACACTTTCAGAACTTGAAGAAAGGCTAGTGTCACTTTGAATAGCATTTGCACAAATTTGGCAGTTGTAGAATGGTTAATAATGCAAGATATATAGAACAATACCACAAGCATTCAGAGATACCATCAATACAATTACCAGTACATAACTAATTACCAATACCAATGAGAGGCATAAAGTACCATACCAGAATACCAGATTGGCGAGGAAATGTTTATTCTTATTTTTATTACCAAAAACCAACAACTCCATACAATAAACCAATTCATATATATAATAGTCGGTTGGTTGGGGAAACCAACGGACGCACCTCCTTGCTCCTAACTACCCTCCCGACAAACATAATTAAGTCTTAATACAAAATGACTTTATTTCATACCACATATATCCCCCCCCAAAAAAATTGTCGTCTTCCAGACGACTATACAAAAAGGAAAATCAGACTTGAGAGTTGGGTTGCGAAGACATCCCTGGACTCGGAGCTCGTTCCCGGATGCGTAGGAGATCCCGTTCAACCGCCTTCTGCTTGGCCCGAACTCCTTGGAGCACCCATAATGCATCCATCTTTTTGGCTTCAGCTGCTGCTAACTTCTCTTCTAGTCCAGCTCGTTCTGTCTTCCATTGGGTTTCCCACAGCTTTTTCCTCTTCCCAATCCTTCTTCATTTGATTTGTCAAATCTTTTTCTTGTTGCAGTTGCAAGTAAGTCCTCCTGAAGGCCATCTCCATTTCTTGGAGTGTGTGCAAGAGGGGTGGCTGCTCCTGTATCTCCACTATGATGCCTGGGGCTGTCCAGATTTCAGCTACTTCTTTTTTGTAACCACTCTTGTAGAGTAGGCTCCAATCTGTGTGGCACTCCCGCTTCATGAATATTGTGAGGGACTCTGCTGCTCTGACTATTACTTCCATGTTCTAGCTTTTGGCCTGCTGGATGATTTCCTTCATGGTGTGCTCCATATTTTGCAACTCTTTGAGGAATTTTGTTCCTTTATCCTCCAATGAGATCATTTCCGAATCCTACCCTCTGGTGTTTTGTATTCCCATTATGTTCTCTCCTGTTTTCCTTGGCAGTGGTGAGGGTGGTGATGCCATCCCAACTTCCTTCAACAATCTATCTGCCTCATCCAACACTGTGTCTTCTCCATCCTCAATCCGTATATCTTTTTTGTTCTCCGCAGCCTGTACCACCAAGGCTACTGGGTGGGCCACTTCTATACCTTGGGGTGTGTGGAGTCTAATCTTGTGTCCCCCTGTTTGCTGCCCCCTTAGGTCTATGACCTTAGTACGCGCCTGCTGGTCTGTTGGGATGAGGTTGGCCACGCCAGGCAAAGAAAGTCTAGTGGCTCCCCATTTAGGTAGCTTCTACTGTCCGCTTCCCTCTCCTTCCGTACCAGGAATGGTATGGTCTCCTTCCGTACTAGGAATGGTACGGTCCCCTTCGTGAATCTCTGCATATTCTGGTATACCTCCTGGCAGTGGGCCTTCCCCTTGTGGTAGAAAGGTGACATCTCGGGGTGTGCCCTTCAAGTGGCCGAATCTGATTTCCTTATCTTCTGAGTCTGAAGAGGTGTCTGTACTAACCTCGTCCTCTGAACTGTCATCCACCTTGTCACCAACCTCCTCTTGGCTTGATCCCTCACTATGTGTTGGTTGCTGTTTTGTTACCTATCTTGGTTTCTTTGTCCTTGGTTCTCCTCCACCTCCTGTCCCGAAGGTGCCTAAGTGCAACCAGTATGTCATGGCTGGTTTATAAGGTTCCACCCTATTGGCTGGAACCAGCCCTCCTCTATGATCAGCAACCACCTGTGTACGGACTGCTTCCAAAAATAGTGCTATGGCATGATGAGGCATATAAAAAACCTTATGTTTTAGTTCCATGAATTCATACAATCGTTCTGAAAGGAACTGTGCCCAATTATATATCTGTCCCCTGTTCAACCTATCCACTACTGGTAGCATCCAGATGGCTATATCTAATGTGTGGCTGCCAGCGGTGAGTTTACTCTTCACCAAGTTCACAATGCAACGCCATTCTTCATTGGCTATAAAAATTTTCTTCAGGCCTCTACTGTTCTGCTTGTTGAGAATGCTTCCCCATTCTTGTTTGGTGAGATCTTTCCTACACATTAAGTCCAACCATTTCTTCTTTTCCTCGGTTGGCATTGGGGTTTTAGTGAGTTCCTGTCCCCAGTTAGGTATTCCAAATACCTTGTTTATTTCCTTAGTAGAGTAGGAAATAGTTACAGTTTGATGAGAATACTGGATTACAGATTTGTGAGCCTATCTATCATACCCAGCCACCATAGTGCGCAATATCGGTTCAAATTCTTTTAAATAAAAAATAGGCATAAAAATGATTTTGTCTACCTTTGCTTTCTGTAAAGCTCCCTTCAGGGTGTGCTGGTCTTCTGCATTCTCCCACCAGGCACGACATCCACTACCGATTACGCTCTCAAAGCTGATATTGGCAGCTGTAATCCTTTCCATGCTCTTTCCTTTATCCTTTTTGCATGTCATTTTCATCACCTTCTTCACCTGTAATGCTAGATTTTTCTGCTTGGAATCAATAGTTTTTCCCTTACTTGGGTTCCCAACACTTATCTTTATCATCTTCGTTTTTAGAGCCAACCCTTGAATGTTTTTATTACCTGTTTTGCTAACTGCTTTGCAATCGTTTTGCGTAGTACGGTTTGGTGCGTATGGTTCCGTACGGTGTACAACCTTGGTACGGTCAGTTCCTTCCACTTACCGTCCGTACGGCGTATGCCCTATCTTCAACACACGCGGCCGAGTTGCAATCTTCGTACGGCATACGACGTCCGTACAGCCACTTCCTTCCTATTGTCGTTCGTATGGCGTACAACCTACCTCCCAACCGTACGACCTCTTTCTATCTGCCCCATCGTACGACGTACGACCTTAGTGCGACCCCTATCCGACACTTGATTTCCGTACAACGTACGGCCTACTCTACGTCTATACGACCTTTTAGCAACAACCATCGTACGACTTACTCCCAACACATATGACCTTCTAGCAACAGCAAATGTACGGCTTACTCCCAGTCCGTATGACCTCCGAGCAACAACAATCTCTGTACCTTGTACAGCGTCCGTACGGCTCCTCTCTTGTGTCTGTCATTCGTACGGCGTACGACCTGCTTGGGACTGCAACTCCCGTACAATGTACGACCTCCTCTTCACGATCACTTCTTCCCACTTGATCACGTACGGCCTCCGGGCTGCAATCCTCTCCTCTGTTCGAGCTAGTTATAATGCTCCCCTTGAGTCTTTTATTAGGCTCATTGATGTTAGGGTTTTCTTTTATTATCTCTCCCATCGTATTTTCCTTGTCTTTTTCTTTATTTTCTTTTATTATGTCTAAGTGACCTATGGGATGTGTTTCTATTCTCTCATTATAAAGCCTTAGTTTGGATCCATTTACTAATTCTTTTAAGGGATTGTTATCCAATGTAGATACTTTTACAGCTCCATTATCGCGTACCTCCACAACTCTATAGGGTCCCAACCAGCGTACCTTGAACTTGCCTGGCTTAATTTCATTGTTCCCGTTGTACTTGAGTACCAACTGGCCAGGTTTAAAATTCATTTTCTTCAAGTGTTTGTCATGTCAAAAATTTTCGTCGCTCTTGTGCCACCTGGGTGGCCCATTGGGCAAGTGTCCTCCTTTCATCCAATTTTATTAAAGTACTGAGTCTTTCCTTTAGACTTTCTGTATCTCCGAGTCTTCGCTCAACTGCTATTCTCAGGCTTGGTACTCAATATTCCATAGGCATTACAGCTTCTTGCCCAAACATTAAGTGGAAGGGTGTGTGCCGAGTAGTGGCCTTGTAAGTGGTCCTGTATGCCCACAAAACTGCTGGTAGTCTTTCTCCCCAATCTCCTTTTTCTACTCCACAAGTCTTATATAGGATTGATACTAATATTTTGTTTGTGGCCTTTGCTTGGCCATTCGCACTTGGATAGTACGGACTCGAAAATGAGTGAAAATTTTTTTACACAAAAGATCCCAAGTAGGACTAAGTGGGACTATTATTAATGTCCCAACAGACATAAACATCATACAAAAAGTACTATCACGAGCATTAGATGAAACATGGACAGTTGCAGTTGCATTGAAAAGACACTTGCAATACAAAAACACATATCAAAAAGGCAGAGTGCGACCAAACATTATCATAAAATCACTCAATGAGTTGGGCAGAACAACACTCTACAAAATGGAAAATATAAAAGTAAACAACAACTGGCACAATCACTTATGCTCTACGGAAGAGCATGAGCCTACTACAACCTCCTCATCAAATGATGATGACACTCCAACCTCATCAAGTGACAATGACACTAAAAGTCCCAAAGTTGCAAAAATTGAAACAAATACATTAATACATGGATTTAATGAGCCAAGAACTATACATTCCGTTCAAGACAAAGTGATAGAAATCATACCGGCTGAAGGAAACCGACCCTTGAGCTAACTGCAACCTCCTCATCAGATGATGATGACACTGCAACCTCATCAAGTGACAATGACACTAAAAGTCCCAAAGTTGCAAAAATTGAAACAGATACATTAATACATGGATTTAATGAGCCAAGAACTATACATTCCCTTCAAGACAAAGTGATAGAAATTGCACCGGCTGAAGGATACCGACCCTTGGGAATCTTTCAAGATAAATATGCAGAAGAGATGAACTTCCCCACACCTTTCTTTGGGGAGCCACATGATAAAGAAATCACAAAAAGGCTTCCATATCAAATAATTGACCAAAGGGAATTGTAAAATTCAAATCGATCATTTGCATATCATACCACTAACTTGTTTTTCAAAACTGTCAAAATACATCAAGTACAAACCATATATTGAAAAATTTTTACAATAAGATATTTTGGATATACAAACTTCAAAAAAATTAGAAATTCACCAGACTATTTGCAATATCTCAAGAAGAATGTCTTTGCTATGATTCGACAATTGGACCCACCTACCTTTTTTGTCACCTTTACTAGTGCAGAGCAAAATTGGCCCCCATTGACAAAAAAGTTGGAAGAACTGTTCATATCACAATGTACAAACTCAGTCCAAGGCCAGCCGAATCCTCCTCCTGATATTGACATTTTCTCTTTGATTAAGAAGGATCTAGTCACTTGCACTCGCTATTACAAACATAAAATTAATGCAATGAAACAATTATTATGTTCAGATGACTCATTCTTTGGAAAAGTATTGGACGACTTTTCAGTTACAGAAATTCAAAACCGAGGAAATGAACCTGATCATTTCATGCTATGGGTTAGAGATGCACCGATCTCTGGCAAAGATAGCAATAGTACCCTTGAGCAATTTGTTGGCAAATACATAACTTGCAATACAGAAACTTTAGATGATCAAATAGCTAAATTGCATAGACATCATCATACTAAACAATGTGCAAGGACAAAAAGGAAGAACTGTCGGTTCGGTTTTCCACAACCGCCAATGAAAGCAACAATGATACTGGAACCGTGCATTGACAAAGACCACGACAGTGTGCGCATTGCCGATAAGCTCACATCCATTCTAGAAACATCAACTTATGATTCCTCTATATCGTTTGACGATTTCCTAGCAAGAGTCAACAGGACTGACGATGAATACGTATTGGCCATATGATCTACATTGCTTAGGCCAACATTGTTTTTACAAAGAAAGCCAGCTCACATATGGAATAATTCATTTGCTACGTACATTCCATGCTTATGGCAAGCAAATACAGATGCACAATTTGTTCTTAATGCATATGCTCCAGCGACTTACTGTAGCTCTTACATGACAAAAGGCAATAATTCAATGACAAATGCATTTTCTAAGATCCGTGCAGACCATAGGCAGCACAACATTGATGCCATTAATATGATAACAAAACTTGGCAATGCACTGCTAAACTTACAACTAATGTCCGCTCAACGATCTGTTCACATTGTGCTTTGGCTTCCACTCAACTATAGTTCTCGCAAATGCAGATTCATATACACTTCTGCTGCTGAGAACCACACATTTTTTCTTAAAAGTTCTCAGCTTCTAAGTAATGAACCAGACGAATCATAAAATGTTGCTTGCAAAACCTTGATTGAACATTACATAGACCGCCCTAGAACTTTGGCCAATATTTGCCTGGCAGAGTTTGTTGCAGAATACACAATAGCAAAAGGAAAGTGTACACGACGAGCTAGACCACAAATTATCAGATTTATCAGATACAATAAACATCTTGACATTAAGAACTACTACAGAGAGAAACTTTTGTTGTATGTTCCTTTCATACACAGGCAAAGCTGCCTACAATTTAGGTGGTACAACATTGCACTCCACTTCTTGTACCATTTAAAAGATCCACTTCTACTATTTTGAGCTCAAAGAAATCAGATGCATTGACAAAAGAACATCAACAATTGTGTGTTCTTATATATGAGATCTCGCTAATAGGAGCAAGATTGCTACGTTGCGTAGATAAAAGGTTGCATGACATAATGCAAATCCTACTAAATATTTTGGTGGACTAGACGTTATCTTCAGTGGCAATTTGTCCTTTGAAAACAACTATTGATCATATATGGACAAACAATAATTCACATAAAACTAAAATTCAAAGATTAGAAGCATATTGGATTGATCATGACATTCTGCTTACTCTGATTGACAACATTGAATAGATATGGTATGCCTCTTGTATTTTTTATACATGGATGGTAACTTTTGGTTACATAATATGTGCATATGTGCTCTATTATTTCTTAACTCCACTATCCTATTACAACCCGCCACTTGTGCCTTGCTATAAAATTCTATTAGACAATTTAATATGAAAATAATTTGCAGGTAACCCCTAGAGATGGATACCAGTGAAGCCACATCTTCCGGTTCAGTGTCTTTGAAACTGGTGTATGCAACAACAGAACAGTAAAGCATTTGCACAATATTAAGATTCAACACAATTTCTGCAAATATTTTAATTCATTACCAATCTTGTTTCCTCACACTGATACAAGTATTGTTATTTTGCAAGTTCGCAAGCCATGGACAGTTCAGCCACCAACACCTTGTCACTCAAAAGCAACATGGTAGAAAACAGTAAAACATATTCATTGCACTCAATTAATAGAAACTGATATTGCAGTTTCCCCAATGTCATCCCTTATTTGATCCATGGAAAAATTCTACGATATAATGCTTGCATTGACTCTTCCTTAAAATTATTTAGAGGAATTATGATTCATTCCTTGCTCAACAAATTACAGTCATCAACTTCAAACACTTTGACAACATTCTCATGATGTGAAATTTTCATGGTTGCAACACATAAATTATATGAAATTGGCATCTTTAAGGGTTACTTCATCCAACATAATCCTGGTATTTGTTTATGTTAATCTAAACGAGCTCTTAAGCAAATAAATTGTTGTCCTTGCAACATTTTGTGTTGCTGATTTGTACTACAAGTTAATTTTAAAATGAGTCAAGTGATATTACTTGTTGTACTTACTTTGTTAAGATTGGATGGAAATCCCTCCTCACAAAGTGGACTCTTTCCACTTATCATTCACACTTTCCCCTCCCATTCATGCTTAGGAAACTTATGTGATGACACAATTTTATCCCAACCTAGGTCCTTATATCTAATATTACTGAAATTAAATCAGATCTATCAACCAGTGGACCATAAGAATTGGTATTGTTGTTATTACAATTGTTAATGCAACAAAGGCCACAATAGGCCAAAACACGTACTCTTTCCTCTACTATCCTTTCACCTCCTTCTTGTCAACTATTAAAGCTCAGTATGTGTTTATAAACAGCATAACCAATGTTCTAATTGTGCAGGTGCGTAGACAGTGCTAAAAGCCAAAAGCAATATGCTGCTTCTGCAAACGAACAAATCAGAAAAAGGTACAGCATACTTTGTACAGTAAATACCTAGAAACTTATACATTTTTAAGATGCACAATATGACTAAGAATTAAAACGTTTCCCTTTTACAGCCACATGGAAAACATACCACAACAAAACATCCCCTGTTCTAATCTTAAAACACAACGGGGTGAAGCAAAACGAAGGTATCATAACGAAATACTTCAGCTATAATACAGTTGATCTATTTCTATTCTTTATGCCTTTACAATTCATACCACTCTCTATATGGTTCTGCCCATTACAAACTATCCATTTCCAAAGACACCTAATCTTGCTTACCTATTTGTATTGCCTATGCTACCTTAGTTCCCCCTTGCCTTCTCGCAATTTCGAGACACTAATACTCTCCCACATATCCACTATGCAGGTCCCCCACAAACATGGACATGGAGCCACATGGAACTCCCACGCTGCAGCAACACCTAAGCAAATGGTAAAGCACATCAATTATGACAACTAAATCTAGACTCATTCCATATATACTCAGTTCTCTTACTCACAACTCTCTTTTCCATTGTTACAGTCAACCCAAGCTCAGCACGACTTCCAGTGCGCCTCTTTCCAGACAGGACACACCAAAAAATCAAAGAGGACAATGGTATTTATCTGGCATAGTTTTCCACTACAATATTTTGTAATCTTTCTCATTGCAACTATAGTTATCCCACAAATTTTTAGAGCTGCAATGATTCACAACATATTGATTGACTGTCCTTTCCAGCCAATCAATAGATGCTGACATGTTTCCTTCCTTCCCCTTTACAGAAGCTCTGTGGACATGGACTCCAGTAGACAAGAAAATGCTGGTGCACATCTACATATGACAAAATGGTACAAGATACCCAAAATGCCAAGTACTTTATGCTTGTCACCTCTTTTACTATTTCTAACACTAACACTTTGGTTGTTCTCTGCCATTGCCAATTGCATACCAGCAATCCACACAGCACAATGTCGTCAAAACAACAAACAAATGAACCAAACCCGAGGTAGTGATCTCAAATTCCTTCTTTGCAATAGGCTTTTGTAATTCATTCTTCTTGTGGTTTTGATGCTGCAGTGTCTAACATGAACTTTAGACTATTGTACTAATGGTACTTGTAAATGTCCAGAAATCCTTGGTATTTGAGAGGAACATTTCTAGTCTTTGCAAACAGTTCCTTGTCATACCTTTTGAAAGTGAATTAGCACTGCTGGATGAGGAGTTAGTAGTTAGATGAGCTTGCTATAGCAGCTATGCAAAAGTATGATTGTTAGCCATCTCTAGCTTCATCTTGATGCCTAACATGTATCCTTGGGTTCTGTTTCAAAGCTCACAAATCTACGGAATTTTACTCAATCTATGTAACCTTGAAATCTGTATATCCTTCCATTCGCTGCATGACTTTTGCAAAGTAATGCCTGATGGTATTGTAAATGATGCTGTGCATACCATCCATTTTATGGCATTCTCTCTTCACTGCTTCTGAGTTGTTGATTGTTTTTACTTTGTTTGTTTCTTGTTTACAGTACTTTTCTTCGAATACTTTTGGCTTTCACAAGTGTCTGTCCATTTCTTTCTTTGGCTGTGTTATTCTATCCACTACATTATTCTGCATTTTATTTTGATTTTAAATTTATGGACCAAAGTGATACTAAAAATGTTCCTAGTCCATCCATTTGTCAATCATAAAGTTCTATGCTGCGGCAATTTCCTCTTTAAATTCTTAACAGAAACCCACCTGGATCTGTCTGTGACAAGAAACTTTGAGTTGTGTCCAGCTTGATAAATCTTTTCAGCATCACAAAGTAGAGAGTTTAGCTGAACCATCTTTTAGTCTTGTTCGCATTACTTTAAGATTTCACGCCAATGGTTACAAATAATAACTAAAAAGTTAAGTGATGAAAATTATTGGAATCGTATTATAATATTGATTTCGATAACAATATACTCAAGGCTCTCTTTACCTTTTTTTCAATCCAACATGACTTCCAATTTGCCTTTTTTCAGATAGGACAAACCAAAAAATCAAAGAGAACAAAGGTAATTATCTGGCACAGTTTCCAATTCCATTATGTAGCAGTTTTATGATCAAATATCTCTCCAATCATTACATTGCATGGACACCAAACCTATGTGGAATCCGCTCAACAATCATGACTGCTAGCTCTACCTTTGGTGACAATTCCACCTCAACTGCCTGTTGTCGGTTACCTCCTCTCAACTGGACAGATGATTTGTGCTGCAAAGAGTGGGGTTGTACACGTATGCCCCTCGGATTGCACGGATTCCAAGATCTCAACTAGATGGCTGATTCGTTTTGCGAACAATGGGGTTGTATACTTACGCCTCGGATAACATGGATTCCCAAATGCCGAGAGGCGCACAATTTTCTTTTCATATATTTTTTAAAATGTGTTTAAATATTTAAACTAATAAATATATAAGTAAAAGTAAAATAAAAGCATTGTTTAATAAACTTTCACAATAATATTTAGAAAAAGGTGTGGGTGAAATTATTAATATTGTATAATATACAGATATTTAGAATAGTAATATTTTTGGAAGGTCTAGAAGGATGTGGGAGGGGAATTGGGTAAAATGGACAACAAGGAAGCTAAGATATATAATTGCATCTGCACTTCCTAAGAGTAAATAAATCAGCGGAGAAGTAAAAGGTAGTAACAAAAAGTAGAAAAGTGAATAAATGTATGGTAAGTAAATCTATTACAATGAGAGTTGTAGAGCAACATAATTCCTGTCTAGTACAGGCAGGGTAAGCTCTTTTAGAGTTCAAAATAAGGAGGGGCTTGAATGGGTAAAACTGAATCAGATTGAAGACATTGCATATATAGTCATATAAGTACAAGTTTGAGCTTGAAATGGAATAAGCTAAACTTGGAAGTGTGGCAGAGTCTACAGGCATGCAGACTATCCGAAGACAAACAAAAGAGAGAGAAACGTTGTTGTTGGGGCTATTTTTTGAGACAACTAAATTTCTTGTAAGAACTGATGATCATAATAAAAAGAGGTACCGTCGGGCGCTATTTCGCATAACATAGAAATCATGACTTGCGAAATAACGACAACATTGATATTATGGTAGTGTTTCGCAGAGGGTGCTTTTTGGTGGATGCAACATTGTGATAGATCATCTCTGTTGTGAAAATCTTTGAGTATTCCGATGTATGACAAGGTGGTATGAAATAGCGATTTTCTTTATCTTTGTCATTAATGTAATCGAACAATAATACCGCCACCCGGACCCTATGGGGTATTATTCCGCGTTTAAACAATATTAATGAATTTGTGTGAAATTTTGATCAGAGATTTGGCGCAAGATGCTAGAGGGATTGAACATTACGTAAGTTGAGCTATAATTATGGTTTTCTTTTCCAAGAAGTGGTTTTCGCATGCAAAACATCCTTTCATAATTAAATGACATGTTCAAGTTGGTAGCTTTGTCTCTCTATAAAGTGATCTTGGCAGCACTAGCACATTCACAGAGAAAAAGTTTCTACTCTAAAGCTTAGTAGCATAATGGGCCTTCCTATGATCGAGGGATCTTCTAATGAAAATCCATGTCCAATTCTTCAGCGCTACCTGGACTATGATGAGAAAGACCAGCAAGATGTTCTGAGCAGTCTTAGTATGTCCGTTGCTTGGGACCTTTCAACTAGCTACACCAGTTACCAGAGCAATATGTTTGAATTGGAGTATGAATAGGACAAGGCAGAATTGCAAGCCATACTGGAAGAGTGGGGATTTGAACCTGCACATTTCGAAGATGAAATAGAGCAAATGTTCGTCGACCTGCATATCGGTTCTCTGCCTCTATTATGAAGACCGTTATGTAACGGTCGTTTCCTTTTGTTATGTGAACCATCAAAGAACACATAGGATTATATTTACTCAAATCGTGTAATGTGTGTTCTTCTTTACTGATTAAATTAGGTCCTTTGTGATATTGGATATATGAATTCAATGACTATCTTTAAGACTTGTGTTAAAATCATTGTATGTTTTGCGCACAGACTTGACAATTAAGAAGTCACAACGAAGTTGTCTTGTTTCTTCTTGTTCAGTTAGTTCCTCCCGTGGGAATTAAACTCGATTGAGCTAGTTATGTGTGGTGATTACAATGATGTTAGATTAATAGAATTGGATGGTTGATGGTGGTATAAGTTGTCTCACAGATTTGTACATAAGGGATTAATGAATGAAGACTTCGTAACCCAATGGTGAAATGAATTGATCTCGTAATAATTTTTCTTTTCTCTTAGAATCTCTTTTATTCCATTTTGGTAAACAGGAGTGGGTTTTAGAGTAAAGAAGGAATTCTGAGGACTAGTAATATGATTGTTTTGGTGGCAAATGTCGAAACTGCTAGAATATTATTGAAATCCATGAGGATTAAAGGTACACCCACCTTGGCATAATTAAGGCCAAAAGAGTAGAGGAATTTGATTCATGTTCATTGGCCAAGACTCCCCTCTCCTTTTTGGTACCTTTTGGGGATAGGCGATTTTTAGAACCAACAAGTGTAAAGGTCTAAGGGAACCAAGGTTCTAGTTGTAAATCTTTGGGAGAGTTATATCTTAAGAAACGTAAGAAAGGTGAGCATTTGTATAAAGACGAGCAAGATTCTGCTTCTAAGGAACATGGTAAAGATGATTTAGTCCTTGTCTAGGGAAGATGTTCCTGCTCTCAAGCAAATTGGTGGAGAGCAATTGGATTGAGGATTCTAGTTCAAATATTGTAGGAGATTATGAGAGATTCAGGTGTAAAGGCAAGGAGTAGAATCTTCATTGAGATTGTTATCAGGTAGAAGCATAGAAAATGGAGCCGTTATCCTAATATGTGCAAAACAATAAAATGGTCATGCTAAATTGTAATATCCCCACTTTAGCAGTTGACCAAGTGTGTGTGCGTTAGCCTAGTTCTACATGGTCCCGAGGGCTAACGAAGGGTTTAAAGGGATCCTAGAGTGTTTTGGCCTAGTCATTTCTAGTTTGGGCCAAAACGGAGTTGATTTACTCAGTTTCAGGCATAGTTACTATTTTTAGTAAGTCAACAGAACACAACGGAGGCCAGTTTTGGTGATTGGATTTGATACTCCTCGGCAAGAGCTTTCCGACGAGCTATTACTCACGCTATTCAGAGTCTGTTTGCTAATAAATTTTAATGTCTGAAATGTTATTAAAGTAACATTTAATTTAATTGTAAAATATTAAAGTGTTACTTTAATATTTATTTTATGGGCATGGGTAACTAAGGGAGACATAAGTGAATATTTTAATATGTTTTATATTGCACATCTTTTATCCCACATTGCTCATGTGTGTTGAGTCGACCCTTGGAAAAAGAATAAAAGGGAGCGTTTGTGGCTTCATTCAGCAAGTTGAATATGAGAAGAAATTGATGTGTGAGTTACAGATCCGTTCTTGGCATTAGAGGATGTCTATCCTCTCTTGTGACATTTTAGACGTCATTCCCTTGGGGTTTGGCCTTTGGATTTCAATGCTATCAGCTTCATTAACAGGCAGATTGGGTGCATCTCCAGCTACAGGCAGATTTGGTGTTTGCTCATACCTTCTTCGCTTCTTGTCCAATGCTTATACCATTATGAAGGGATGATTTTATGA
>MU224207.1:651663-691656 GCA_018584345.1 Thuja plicata
CTAGGCTTAAGAAAGCCATTGGTCAGAGTGTAGTGCCTTCTACAGATTTACCCCCTTTGGATGAGGAGGGGAAGCTCGTGTTAGTACCTGAGGCTATTCTGGACACCAGAGAGAGGAAACTCAGAAATAGGATAGTGAAGGAGTATTTGGTCAGATGGAGAGACCTGCCGGAGGACAATGCTACATGGGAGAGTGAGCAGGTTATTCAACAGGCTGGACTGGGATTGCTTGAGGACAAGCAATTTTAAGGGGGGCGGACTGTAATGTCTCCACTTTAGCAGTTGACCAAGTGTGTGTGTGTTAGCCTAGTTCTACATGGTCCCGAGGGCTAACGAAGGGTTTAAAGGGATCCTAGAGTGTTTTGGCCTAGTCATTTCCAGTTTGGGCCAAAACGGAGTTGATTTACTCAGTTTCAGGCATACTTACTATTTTTAGTAAGTCAACAGGACACAGCGGAGGCCAATTTTGGTGATTGGATTTGATACTCCTCGGCGAGAGCTTTCCGATGAGCTAGTACCCACACTATTCGGAGTCTGTTTGCTAATATATTTTAATACTTGAAATGTTATTAAAGTAATATTTAAGTTAATTGTAAAATATGAAAGTGTTACTTTAATATGTAATATTTAAGTTAATTGTAAAATATGAAAGTGTTACCTAAGGGAGACATAAGTGAATATTTTAATATGTTTTATATTGCACATCTTTTATCCCACATTTCTCATGTGAGTTGAGTCGACCCTTGGAAAAAGAATAAAAGGGAGCGTTTGTGGCTTCATTCAGCAGGTTGAATATGAGAAGAAATTGATGTGTGAGTTACAGATCCATTCTTGGCATTAGAGGACGTCTATCCTCTCTTTTAACATTCTAGACGTCATTCCCTTGGGTTTGGCCTTTGGAATTCAATGCTATCAGCTTCATTAACAAGCAGATTGGGTGCATCTCCAGCTACAAGAAGATTTGGTGTTTGCTCATACCTTCTTTGCTTCTTGTCCAATGCTTATACCATTATGAAGGGATGATTTTATGAAGATATTGGACTGATAAAAGACAGATTAATACTGTAGCAGCACTGTAGCGCAGCACTGTTCACGTTACTGTAGCGCGGCACTATTCACGCCACTGTAGCACAACACTATTCATGTTATTGTAGCAGCAAAATGGGAAGTCATCGTTGGAACATTATGTCAAAAATGCTGGAGTATTTAGTGAGTTGAAAAATCTGTTATATAGTAAAGTATGTAATCAATGTAAAGAGAGGAGATATTGAGAGAGGATTTTGTACATGTTATAGATTTCAGATTGTGAATAGAAATACATAGAGTATTTGGGAACTATCTTTTGTAATCTGTTATGTGTTCTATGTGTAATCAGTTTAGTTTGTTTTTTCAGGTTGAACCAATCAGTTTAGCTTGGAGGATGAATCTATCCTAGTAGATTCTATAGCATGAAATAGTAGCTTAACAGTGGGAACTGGGTCTAGAGAACTTGAGGTGAAGATCTTAGTGACTTCCTCGAGATAGGGTTTGACAATACCCTATAATGTCTATTAAAGAGACCTTGGAGCAGAGTCAGGCTGACTCTCAGTAGCATTAGACCTTAGTTCTACATCAGAATAAAACGTTCTTTAAATCTCTTTCCTTTCTTTACTTTAACTGATCGATGAAAATAAAGCAATCAATCAGTCAATCTAAATATAGCTCCTACCAACTAAGTGTTTTTTTGTCGTTCTTTATCTTCAGTTCTGATCGGTCAGCAACTTCAGTTAGCTCGGTCACTGACTTCAGTTATCCTCAGTAACAACTTCAGTTATGCTCAATAAGTAGCTCTTTCTCTATAACCACTTGCTCAGTTACTGCGGTGCTCGGTATACACTTGTGAACTGCTCGGTGTGCACTGTCCGTCAGTGTTTACTATCACTCGGTGTATACTGAACTTTTATCTTTTACCGACCACATAAACTTTGTCTCTTTAGTTCTTCAAGGTTAATGACAATATGTATATGACTAATTAGATTATATTAAGTTGACATCAATGACAATACAGTACATTAACTGATTTAATGTCTTGCATTCACTTTTGTAGCTTGGTGATCATCAACTTATCATCTTCAAACATTCAATCAGTTATAGTTCATCATCAAGAAGATCATTTTCCTCAAGTGAGATCAAAATTCTAAACTTCCATGAGGAAAAGTTAGAAAAACCATCCAGTCTGTCCTCCACTTTCAGACTGTTCACCATTGAAGTTAGCTGAATCAAAATCACAGGAAGGAATAAAGAAATAACAATTATTTCTAGTACTGGATCAATTTCTTAGACCATCTCTGATACCATGTTAAATTTTAAACCAGAAACAGATGTGCAAAAATGAAAGACAAAGAACACCAGAAACTTATCCTAGGAAAACTCTCCTCACCGAGAGTGAAAAACCCACCTCACAAAAGAAGTTCCTTTATTGAAATCTTGAAGGCAAATACAATATTTATGACTTTCAAAGTCAATCAATTTCTGAGATACAGATGAACAACATTAACTCCTTTTAATAATTCAGAATAATCATAGTCTCTTAAGACTCATCGAATGAATACAAGAATATAAAGCTTATAACACACACTACGATCATCTAGATCGAAATCCTTCCTTGATACAAAAAAACCAGTTATGTCTCACTCCATGTAAACTATACACAATTCAAATATGAATCAATCGAACACAGATTATCACAAGGTAATATATCCAATATCATGTATCATCAACACTGAACATAGAATAAATATTCAAACCCATGAAAAATCTCCCAAACACGACACTCTTACGATTTTAATCCCTGGCTCCAAAAATAAATACTTTCATTCAACGAACTCCCACGAGTCTTGAAAACTAATGCATACAAACGCATGCGCAGGTAGATGAAAAGACGTCGAGAGCTAAGGAAAGAACAGATGTCAAAAGGCATCAAGGCAGCCGAAGGTGACAAGTCAGCAGCGACCAAGAAAGAACGCTCCCAAGACACGGAAGGTAAATAATAAAAGATATACGAATATAGAAGAGAAAACGAGCCAAGAAGGACTTCGAGTAGCAATAGCTCGATTACACACGAAAAATTTTGAAGCATAGAAGATGCAAGGTACTCATATCATAGCCAGTAGATGAAACTCAGGTATGAAGAAGTTCTATCGCAACTACTCATACTTTAACAGTTTCCAATTAATTTGGGGTTTCTCAATGTTCATAGCTATCTTGGAAATGATTTAAGTGTTGTTTTGTTTGTCTATTTTGGTATCATTGAGCTCCGTTTTACATCCACCTGAGTGAAGCTGGTCGGAGGGGATCGCCAGATCTAGCAATCCTCATAGGGGTTCTCTGAGAAATAAACCTCATCATCCACCAATGCTGCATAAGAACCCTAAACCCTTTCCATCCCAAGCTCCATTCCCTAATCATATATAGGAAGTGAAACCAATCCCCACCAATCCAATCCAATCCCTCTTGTTCATGACCCAAAGTTGATGTATGTCCAAGTCCTTAATTGTGGACCTATAGAGTTGTTCGCAGGGTTTTGTAAGAACTTTCACTGCAAGCCTTTTTTGGTAAATTGTATTTATCTCTATTTCTTGGGTTGTACATTTATGGCTTCTCTCTAAATATTTCTAAATCTCCTTGCCATTCAAAATAAGATAAAGAACATGATAAGCAATATCTAACATTATTTTCTTTCAATCTAGGAGATAATCGAGCTAGTGCAATAAAATGGAGGGTCGGAATGCAATTTTGTTCGATAAAATTATGGAGAAGAGAGGTAAACCATGAAGTATCTAGTATGATAAATGTAATTCCATGAATCAATGCAAATAGAATTTTCGATTCAAATCCACACTCATTAACAGAGAAAGATGCCATTCCAGCATACTAGAAGAAACTTGACCGGTTATTTGCTGCTGGTAAAAACATAACAAGTTTATCACTCTTAAGGTTTATGGACTTAAATAATTTAAAACCCAAAAATTACATTTCAGACTGGCATTCAGGAAGCAAAGAAAAGTTCACTTGCCAGGTACATCCTACAATTGCAAGTTGATTTGCTACAATGTTCAAGAATCATAAAAGAATATGACATCATAATCAAGTTTAGCTGCAGCTAATGATACAATAACTTACTAGATGTCCCTTGTCACCTATGACATTTTAATTACTTGCCTAGCACCTAATTAGGGTTCTATGACACATTACTTTGGTAACTTGGTTAGCTGCTTACCCAAAGTGGGACATAACTGCCAATCAGGCTTGGCTGAGATTGATGACATGGTAGCACATAATTTTAGGCTGCTTCTAGTTTTGGGTGATGTATAATTTAGGTTGCTTCTAGTTTTGCGTGATGTATATTTGGAAGTGTAAAATGTTAGAGATAATAAGAAACGATAGTGGGATAATGAAGAATTAGCTGGAAATATGAAATGATGCAACACATAGAAATGAGAGATAAGAAGAGACCAGTGGTGCATAAAGATGGGAAACTGGCGGGGATGTTAAAAAAGTTGGGTAGACAACTTGAGCAGCAGCATATACAAGCAAGGAGAACTCTACAGGAAAATGAGAGTAACATCGGCAAACAAATAACGTAAGATAGAATTTTAAAAAGAGGTAGTAACTCAGTGGGGGCAGGTGTAGATAAATGCAAAGAAGGGAAAAGGTCATGGTTAGACCAAAATCACAAAGGAGAAGACACCACTCAGGATTGGTTGAATTGTTAAGAGGGGCAATCTTCAGGGAAAAGACATCAAGCATGTAAAAATTGAGGAGGCCACAAGGGCCAGAAGGGAGCATTGGGCCCGAGCCATGATCAAAGTGTATGAAATGACATATTTAAATGAAAAAAAAATATAGAGAGTCAAGCTGCATGGAGGCATGAATAATAAGAAGATTAATAGAGAAGCTCAGGTGTTGGAATCTAAATATAATTTATATGTTGTAGATTGAATTTTATATGGTAGGATGAAATAGATTTGTAAGAAATTTAAAATATTAGTGTAATCTGTTGTCATATTGTAGTGAGTTTTCAGTTGGTTTGGTACTGAATGTGTCTTTGACGAAAATTCATGCAATCCTTGCACATAAGAAAATTAAAAACTCATATTGTAAAATACAAGTCTTTGAATTCCTAACTGGACAGCTCTTAGTCTAATACTGCCAATCATTAGCAGAGTACAAGTATACAGTAAGTGCACAATGGAACAGTTTAAGGTTGACCTTATTCAGGTTGACATGAGAGAGATATTTTATATGCCCTCCACTGTCCAGTTTACCATGCTTTCAGATACTTACTGAATGAACGCTGTTTCTTTCAAAATGTAAGCACCCAGAATTCTCAAACAATTCTGGCCTTTTGCTGCAGCAATATTTCTGCTCCTGCGTTTCTAAAATTAAGATGTCTTTTGACAGACAGTCTGCATCTTGATTGTTGGTTTGTGCAATTTCTTCAATTGGTTTCTCTATCCTTTTGTCTAGAAAATAAGCTCTCTTATAGAACTAGAAACATTTATTTTCCTGGATATGTCTCTATATCTTTGTCTTTCAAAGGATTTGTCTGACCTTCAGTTCCAGTAACAGCATTATCTCCTTTTTTGCGAAATGAAAGTAGTGGAAAATTTTGAACACAACAAACTGTATTCCAACCCCATTATCACAAAATACTCTTTTAAAGAAGTGCCTGTAACTCATTCTGCTGATGACCATTTATTGTGCAGGAGAAATCCGAAGATAAAGCTAAGGCAGAAATTCTGTGCAGGTGTATTTCTGCTGTGAAGAAAGTAAGTGTAAGCTTCAAATAATACAAACCATTAAACTTAATAGTGTGTTGATCTCAGAAGCTGTGATTTATTTCATTACTGTTTCAACACTCTAATAATTGATAGACAAGAAACAAATAGGGCTTTTTGAGTAGCTGGGGTGAACAATGTTCATTGTAGTATCTTCTACGAACATAGGTTTATCTAATAGTACTATTAAAGCATAGTCCACCATATATGAGGCCAAACGATCCAATGTTCCATGGTCTTGTATTCTAATGCTTATGATGCAAAGTTGGGGTATGATCTTAGAGATCAAAATCCATAGTATTTAAGGAATGCATCCAAAATAGCAACACACTGAAAATAACAGGAAAACATCTAATACTAACTAGAAACCAAGACTTGTTCTGAAGGTAGTATCAATCCAAAGGGATTCATTTGATTTGTTACTAAAACCAGCCGAATGAGAATTTGACTAGCCCCTGATATAATATAGGCAATTGAAAATTGCATTATCTACAAAAATTTATTCCCTTTTGCAGTATAGTACTTTTGGTGCTACAATGAGCACTTCCTGTAACGTGTTCCCTGAGCCTGCAAAACATATTTGGAATCCCCAACTCTGCATGACATATTGATATAACATAAACAAGGCTATGGGTTCAACATTAGATCATTATTTTATTCTTGAATACTCCTAAAAGCATTAGATAAATTGCACACAAAATGGGTGTTTATTTATGCAAAACATACAAGCATACATAAAGGAATGATAACCCGACCTTTTCTCATGACTATATTGAATGAAATATGCAATCAGATGACACACCCTCTCTCTCACTGTTCACATTTCCGCCAATGCAGAAAGCATTTCATAAACAACATAAAAACTAGCCAAATTCTTTTGAGGATCTCTGCATCAGCCTCTGTGAATGGACTTGCTACCCCATACCATCACACGTCACAAAAGTTAAAAGGGGAAGCAATCCAAAAAACGTGTGAAGATACCACAATTATGCCTGTGATCAAACTTTTCGACAGGTCATAATTATTTGTAGTATGAGTCATTGGCTTTTCAGCTAGTACTTCTCTCTTTTGATACTTACTCTTTGTTGCAATTGATTTGCAGGTTCCGTACTGTCTTCAGTCTCTTCGCTTAACAGATTGCTTGCAGAAAACGTAACACGCACAACAGTTTAAGTAATCAATTGTATATCTTGGAACAGGTAAGACATTGTGACTTGTGTTGTTTCTCGTTCAGTTGTTGCTGTGTTATACACAAGATGAAAAGAAAAATGAAAGTAACTGAACCAGCAAAAAAATCATAGACGTAGAAAGCTACGAACCACTTAGTAAAGAACAGACCGCCCAAACAATTGACACAGTGTTGGAAAACAATAATCTATTTAGGATAAAACCATTTGTATACAACATAGGCGAATGCCTTTTTGACTCTTTCCAGCTATTGTTACATATGAAATACACTTTTGTAGAACTACGCGATGGAACTATTGAGTATTTCTTAAATAGCCTGGCAAAAAATTATCCTGAAACTTTATTCTCATACAATTATAAGCTAGATGCACATGTATTGAACGAACTGCACAGGCTGAAAGATGTTGACACATATCTACAACGTATGCGTTTGTCAGCAGTTCCGAATCCAACCCATAATGAAAATGGCCTTTGGGGAGACATTATGTATTAAGTGGCTAGCCAAATGGCTGAAGATACGTGTATGTATCTCATCATCAACAAAAAATATAGTACTTACAATTCAATGAGAGTTCCCATGAGAATGCATATTCTATCTTGTTCCATGATGAGAACCCTCTTGAGGGCCACTTTGAGCTACTCTTACCAAAAATCAAAGCCTACCTAACTTACAAAGTTGCCAACCAACAAAGCTCAATACAGTTTCAGCATTAGAAGGTAGCTCTGCAAAACCCAAATTAGGAGGCACAATTACTTATTTGTGCAAAAATGCATTATCAATATCACATTGTGGTGATAGTCTTTTCAACACCATTGCTAGTTTGATAAACAATGAGTATGACGGTCAATCTCTTGGACGGTACATGGCTCAATCATTTTGCAATGAAATACTTTGTAGAGATACAATAGCAATGTCTTGCATAAAAACATGCAACAACTTTGATCTGGCCAGAGTTGTAAACTGGGAAGCATTTATTGCAGAAGTTGGAGATCCATATCAACAAAGTAAAATCGAAGGAGGTGATTTCTGTTTTAAGTGGTTGTCCTACATTTTGCAAGTCAAGATAAAAATTTGGTCAACAACTACTAACATGTTTATAAAGGAATTCTGCAAGTGCCTAAGGCCAACCGAAGCATACAATATCAAATGTCACAAAGTTAATGACATGCATACACACTACATACCATATGGAGTAGAGATTATGATGACAGGTAACATTAATCTTGAACAATCAATAGCGGCAACATTTGTCAGAGAACAACAAAAAATCAGTGTCCACAAATTGAAACAAGCTATTCGAAATAGTGAACGCATCCAAATCAATACCCCTGCACAATGCACAGATGGCTTTAATAAAATCACTCATGAGTCACAGCTTCAAAAAAATGCACATGTACTACAAAGTATGCCTACAGGACCGTCAAATGCATTGAAGAAAATCCCAGATAACTCACTCCATAAAGTAAAACAACGAATATGTGAAGCTACTTCAACTCAAAAGCTTGAAAAATCAACAAAGAAATCAAAGACACCAGTAGAGTCTTACCTAGCAAGGATACAAGGCACACCAAAACATATTTGTACAATTTGTGCACAACTCCAATTTATGAAAAATATGAGCAAGCTTACAAAGAAAGCAATCTGTGTAAATCAATTACTATTGTATAAAAAAGGAGCATTTGCTTGGTGCCAAATATGCAATTTTTGTAAGCAGTAATTGCAACAAAATAAAAACTCGTCGTATGCAACGCCAGAACATATCACTACAAACAAGCCATTACGAAGCATAGTTACACTTTCAGAACTTGAAGAAAGACTAGTGTCACTTCGAATAGCATTTGCACAAATTTGGCAGTTGGGCCACAAAAGATCCCAGGTAGGACTAAGTCGGACTATTATTAATGTCCCAACAGACATAAACATCATACAAAAAGTACTACCACGAGCATTAGATGAAACATGGACAGTTGCAGTTGCATTGAAAAGACACTTGCAATACAAAAACACATCAAAAAGACAGTGCGACCAAACATTATCATGAAATCACTCAATGAGTTGGGCAGAACAACACTCTACAAAATGGAAAATGTAAAAGTAAACAACTGGCACGATCACTTATGCTCTACAGAAGAGCATGAGCCTACTACAACCTCCTCATCAAATGATGATGACACTCCAACGTCATCAAGTGACAATGACACTGAAAGTCCCAAAGTTGCAAAAATTGAAACAAATACATTAATACATGGATTTAATGAGCCAAGAACTATACATTTCCTTCAAGACAAAGTGATAGAAATTGTACCGGCTGAAGGAAACCGACCCTTGAGCCTACTACAACCTCTTCATCAGATGATGATGACACTGCAACCTCATCAAGTGACAATGACACTAAAAGTCCCAAAGTTGCAAAAATTGAAACAGATACATTAATACATGGATTTAATGAGCCAAGAACTATGCATTCCCTTCAAGACAAAGTGATAGAACTTGCACCGGTTGAAGGAAACCGACCCTTGGGAATCTTTCAAGATAAATATGCAGAAGAGATGAACTTCCCCACACTTTTCTTTGGGGAGCCATGTGATAAAGAAATCACAAAAAGGCTTCCATATCAAATAATTGCCCAAAGGGAATTGTAAAATTCAAATCGATCATTTGCATATCATACCACTAACTTGTTTTTCAAAACTGTCAAAATACATCAAGTACAAACCATAACTTGAAAAAATTTTACAATCAGATATTTTGGATAAACAAACTTCAAAAAAATTAGAAATTCACCAGACTATTAGCAATATCTCAAGAAGAATGTCTTTGCTATGATTCGACAATTGGACCCACCTACCTTTTTTGTCACCTTTACCAGTGCAAAGCAAAACTGGCCCCCATTGAAAAAAACGTTGGAAGAACTGTTCATATCAAAATGTACAAACTCAGATTCGCCTCCTGATATTGACATTTTCTCTTTGATTAAGAAGGATCTAGTCACTTGCACTCGCTATTACAAACATAAAATTAATGCAATGAAACAATTATTATGTTCAGATGACTCATTCTTTGGAAAAGTATTGGACGACTTTTCAGTTACAGAAATTCAAAACCGAGGAAATGAACCTGATCATTTCATGCTATGGGTTAGAGATGCACCGATCTCTGGCAAAGATAGCAATAGTACCCTTGAGCAATTTGTTGGCAAATACATAACTTGCAATACAGAAACTTTAGATGATCAAATAGCTAAATTGCATAGACATCATCATACTAAACAATGTGCAAGGACAAAAAGGAAGAACTGTCGGTTCGGTTTTCCACAACCGCCAATGAAAGCAACAATGATACTGGAACCGTGCATTGACAAAGACCACGACAGTGTGCGCATTGCCGATAAGCTCACATCCATTCTAGAAACATCAACTTATGATTCCTCTATATCGTTTGACGATTTCCTAGCAAGAGTCAACAGGACTGACGATGAATACGTATTGGCCATATGATCTACATTGCTTAGGCCAACATTGTTTTTACAAAGAAAGCCAGCTCACATATGGAATAATTCATTTGCTACGTACATTCCATGCTTATGGCAAGCAAATACAGATGCACAATTTGTTCTTAATGCATATGCTCCAGCGACTTACTGTAGCTCTTACATGACAAAAGGCAATAATTCAATGACAAATGCATTTTCTAAGATCCGTGCAGACCATAGGCAGCACAACATTGATGCCATTAATATGATAACAAAACTTGGCAATGCACTGCTAAACTTACAACTAATGTCCGCTCAACGATTTGTTCACATTGTGCTTTCGCTTCCACTCAACTATAGTTCTCGCAAATGCAGATTCGTAGACACTTCTTCTGCTGAGAACCACACATTTTTTCTTGAAAGTTCTCAGCTTCTAAGTAATGAACCAGACGAATCATAAAATGTTGCTTGCAAAACCTTGATTGAACATTACATAGACCACCCTAGAACTTTGGCCAATATTTGTCTGGAAGAGTTTGTTGCAGAATACACAATAGAAAAAGGAAAGTGTACACGACGAGCTAGACCACAAATTATCAGATTTATCAGATACAATAAACATCTTGACATTGAGAACTACTACAGAGAGAAACTTTGTCGTATGTTCCTTTTTGCATCAATGAGAATTCATTAAAACAAGGCTTCACAACATGGCATGGTGCTTTTACAAACACTGAAAACATAATACATGTTAATAAAGCAAAGTATACATACAATGTAAAAGAATTGTGGGGTGACATGGGAGATGCTATTAATGACACCAATGATGAACTAGAAAACCATGTAAAGGAACAGAAAATGGAAACACTTAATAGAGAAGACAATGAAAAATACAATGTGCAACTTGATTTAGATGCATTAAGACACAATGTTCTCATTTAAAAAATACTAAGGATGTTAGAAATAGGTACACATCTACACTTGACAATGCAGAATAATACAATGTTCGCAGAATGCTGAATGCAGAGCAACAAGCGATAGTGAAAGACATACTAATGAGTAAACAACAAGAAAACCTCAAACCCTTACACTTGTTCATAACAGGAGATACCGGTACAGGAAAAACATTCACTGCAAAGCAATATACCAAGGGCTTATTCGTATATACAATAACCCTATTGATAGTGACTTGGACAAGAAAAATGGCTTGCTCCTTGCATACACAGGCAAAGCTGCATACAATTTAGGTGGTACAACATTGCATTCCACTTCTTATACCATTTAAAAGATCCACTTCTACTATTTTGAGCTCAAAGAAATTAGATGCATTGAAAAAAGAACATCAACAATTGTGTGTTGTTATATATGAGATCTCGCTAGTAGGAGCAAGATTGCTACATTGCATAGATAAAAGGTTGCATGACATAATGCAAATCCTACTAAATATTTTGGTGGACTAGACATTATCTTCAGTGGTGATTTGTACCAAGCAGAGCCTATTCATGATTGTCCAGTGTTCCAAACTCTAACAATAGAGACTGAGCTAATATCATACCACTTTTGGAAACAAAATGTTCAATGCTACAATTTACAGACAACAATGAGACAAAAAGATGAGACATTTATCACCCTTCTCAACAGAATGTGTACTGGTTGCCAAACTGAAAATGACATAGCATATTTGAATTTCAAATGCTTGTGCTCCCCGCCTACAAACCCAAAATTCCCCTTCTTTGTTTACAAAAAAAAGATGTAAACACACACAATCAAAAGGTTTTGTCTGCTCTTTCTGGACAGCTAATTACAATCAATGCAATTGATGAGCATCACAATGTTGCTGACATAGAGAATATACAGAAACATAGTGCAAATTTGCTAAATCAAATAATATTCAAAAAGGACATATTGGTCGAGATATCTGGTTGTAACTATGATATTTAAGATGGCCTTGTCAATGGATCAGATAGAAGATTCAAAGCATACACACAAATTGTTGACATAGACATCGTTTGGGTTAAATTTAATGATTGCCAGATTGGAAAATCTCAGGTTGGGAAATTACCCTACTTCAACCAAGCATATGTTGATAATGGATGGGTACCAATTTTGCTAGTTGCAAGAGCCCTCGACAAACTGTATACTACACAAAAGAGCACTATTAGAAAACAATTTCCACTGCAATTAGCATGTGCTCGAACAATACATAGAGCACAGGGCCTCACCATGCCTGGTCTTGCATTTGACCCTTTTGGTGTGCATCAACACGGCTTGAAAACATTGCAATGAAAACATGACTTCTATTATCATATCCACAGTGAATGTTCAGCACTCCCAACCACTTAAACAAGACATCTTGCATAACAAAGACTTAATGTCCTCAGACATTATTTGTTTTCAGGAAACACATTTGAAAGCATTGACACCGAATAGTACATTAGCAAATTACAATTGTTTTGCAGCATACAATGTCCATGGCACAATGACCTGTGTTAGCAAAATGATACATGTGTTGAAAACAACACCCTTAGTAGTTGAAAATGTTGAAGCATTGCTAGTCTCTTTCATGTTCAACAAACAAACATTTTCCATTTGTAATGTTTATGCTAGAGCAGAAACACCACTTACAAATATCATAGGAATAGTCACTAGGGAAGTAACAATCGCCCCTAGTGACAGTCTTCTATATGTTGTGGGCGATTTCAACATTGACATAGCCAGATACTCAACAAATACAAAGATGCTTATAGAATATATGCAAATACACAATTTGCATTTGTTACCTGAGCAAACACATCCTTTGACAACAACTATTGATCATATATGGACAAACAATAATGCACATAAAACTAAAATTCAAAGATTAGAAGCATATTGGATTGATCATGACTTTCAGCTTATTCTGATTGACAACATTGAATAGATATGGTATGCCTCTTGTAATTTTTATACATGGATGGTATCTTTTGGTTACATAATATGAGCATATGTGCTCTATTATTTCTTAACTCCACTATCCTATTGCAACCCGCCACTTGTGCCTCGCTATAAAATTCTATGAGACAATTTAATATGGAAATAATTTGCAGGTGACCCCTAGAGATGGATACCAGTGAAGCCACATCTTCCAGTTCAGTATCTTCGAAACCGGTGCATGCAACAACAAAACAGTAAAGCATCTGCACAATATTAAGATTCAACACAATTTCTGCAAATATTTTAATTCATTACCAATCTTGTTTCCTCACACTGATACAAGTATTGTTGTTTTGCAAGTTTGCAAGCCATGGACAATTCAGCCACCAACACCTTGTCACTCAAAAGCAACATAGTAGAAAACTGTAAAACATATTCATTGCACTCAATTAATAGAAACTGATATTACAGTTTCCCCAATGTCATCCCTTATTCGATCCATGGAAAAATTCTACGATATAAGGCTTGCATTGACTCTTCCCTCAAATTATTTTGAGGAATTATGATTCATTCCTTGCTCAACAAATTACAGTCATCAAGTTCAAACACTTTGAAAATATTCTCATGATGTGAAATTGTCATGGTTGCGACACATAAATTATATGAAATTGGCATCTTTAAGGGTTACTTCATCCATAAACATAATCCTGGTATGTGTTTATGTTAATCTAATCCAGCTCTTAAGCAAATAAATTGTTGTCCTTGCAACATTTTGTGTTGCTGATTTGTGCTACAATTTAATTTTAAAATGAGTCAAGTGATATTACTTTTTGTACTTACTTTGTTGAGATTGGATGGAAATCACTCCTCACAAAGTGGACTCTTTCCACTTATCATTCACACTTTCCCCTCCTATTCATGCTTAGGTAATTTATGTGATGACACAATTTTATCCCAACCTAGGTCCTTATATCTAGTATTACTGAAATTATATCAGATCTATCAACAAGTGGGCCATAAGAATTGGCATTGCTGTTATTACAATTGTTAATGCAACGTAGGCCAGAATAAGCCAAAACATGTACTCTTTCCTCTAGTATCCTTTCACCTCCTTGTCAACTATTAAAGCTCAGTATGCGTTTATAAACAACATAACCAATGTTCTAATTGTGCAGGTGCGTAGACAGTGCTAAAAGCCAAAAGCAATATGTTGCTTCTGCAAACGAACAAATCAGAAAAAGGTACAGCATACTTTGTACAGTAAATACCTAGAAACGTATACATTTTTAAGATGCACAATATGACTAAGAATTAGAACGTTTCCCTTTTACAGCCTCATGGAAAGCATACCACGACAAAACATCCCCTGTTCTAGACTTAAAACACAACGGGGTGAAGCAAAAGGAAGGTATCATAACGGATTACTTCAGCTATAATACAATCGATCTATTTCTATTCTTTATGCCTTTACAATTCATACCACTCTCAATATGGTTTTGCCCATTATAAACTATCCATTTCCAAAGACACCTTAGCTTGCTTACCTATTTATATTGCCTATGCTACCTTAGTTCCCCCTTGCCTTCTTGCGATTTCGAGACACTAATACTCTCCCACATATCCACTATGCAGGTCCCCCAAAAACATGGACATGGAGCCACATGGTGTTAAATTTTAGATCAAATTTATGTCTTTTAAAATTTTTCTTATATTAATCCAATATGTATATATATAATCTCAATATATATATAACATATATTTAATCACTATATATATATATATATATATATATATATAGTAATAGATATGTATATATCTATAATTATATTAACATTAATATTTTGCAGATTGAATAAGTAAGACTTGCATTATTTGTTGTATATGCTTGTCTTTGATCAATCAACAAATGATTATATATATGTGAGACATGACACTATAGATAATGTCATGTCTCTTCATAACACATGCTGTTGTTACCAACCAATAATACTAATTGGTGTTTATGTAAAGCATATTTAACAGTCATCAAAATCATAAGGTACCCGATCACAAAAGCCACCCAATAACATATCACAACGTTGGTAATACATTTCTTAATCGCAGCACTCGATAATACATAGCGGGTATTTGTCAAGTGCCCTATCGGTGATGACTAGGAAGTCCCGATCGGCACTTGTTATGATTTGTTAAGTTTAATAAACTCAGTATATAACCGATACATCAAATCGGTATATATATATGTATATATATTATTAAATCAATTATAATATACATTATATATGTATATTGATATATATAATAATAATAATATTATTATATATATTAATATGCATATATAATGTAGAATAATATTATCTCATATTGTTTTCTCTGATTAACAATATCATCAATTCAATGATGTTTATTTAGTTAAATATATATTAATATATATGTTCATTATCATCATATATTAATATATTATTTATTTATGTCCTCATAACATTAAGATCATTTTATCTGATCGAAGCTATAAACATCAACACATGGAACTCCCACGCTGCATCAACACCTAAGCAAATGGTTAAGCTCATCAATTATGCCAACTAAATCTAGACTCATTCCATATATGCTAAGTTCTCTTATTCACAACTCTCTTTTCTATTGTTACAGTCAACCCCATCTCAGCGTGACTTCCAGTGCGCCTCTTTCCAGACAGGACTCGCCAAAAAATCGAAGAGGACATCGGTATTTATCTGGCATAGTTTCCCAATGCAATATTTTGTAATTGTTCTCATTGCAACTATAGTTATCTCACAAACTTTTTAACGATGCAATGATCCACAACATACTGATTGACTCTCCTTTCCTTCCAATCAATAGATGCTGACATGTTTCCTTCCTTCCCCTTTACAGAAGCTCTGTGGACATGGACTCCAGTAGACAAGAAAATGCTGGTGCACATCTACATATAACGAAATGGTACAAGATACCCAAAATGCGAAGTACTTTACGCTTGTCACCTCTTTTACTAATTCTAACACTAACACTTTGGTTGTTCTTTGCCATCGCCAATTGCATACCAGCAATCCACACAACACAATGTCGTCAAAACAACGAACAAATGAACCAAACCCGAGGTAGTGATCTCAAATTCCTTCTTTGCTATAGGCTTTTGTAATTCATTCTTCTTGTGGTTTTGATGTTGCAGTGTCTGACATAAACTTTAGACTATTATACTAATGGTACTTGTAAATGTCTAGAAATCCTTAGTATTTGAGAGGAACATTTCGAGTCTTTGCAAACTATTCTTTGTCACACCTTTTGAAAGTGAATAAGCACTGTTGGATGAGGAGTTAGTAGTTAGATGAGCTTGCTATAACAGCTATGGAAAAGTATGATCATTAGCCATCTCTAGCTTCATCTTTATGCCTAACATGTATCCTTGGGTTCTGTTTCGAAGCTCACAAATCTACGGATTTTTACAAAATCTTTGTAACTTTAAAATCTGTATATCCTTCCAATTGCCGCATGACTTTTGCAAAGTAATGCCTTATGGTATTGTAAACGATGTTTTGCATACCATCCATTGTATGGCATTCTCTCTTCACTGCTTCTGAGCTGTTGATTTTCACTTTGTTTGTTCTTGTTTACAGTACTTTTCTTTGAATACTTTTTGCTTTCACAAGTGTCTGTCCATTTCTTTCTTTGGCTTTGTTATTGTATCCACTACAATATTCTTCCTTTTATTCTGATTTTAAATGTATGGACCAAAGTGATACTGAAAATGTTCCTAGTCCATGCATTTGTCAATCATAAAGTTCTGTGTTGCGGCAATTTCCTCTTTAAATTCTTAACAAAAACCCACTTGGATCTGTCTGTGACAAGAAACTTCAAGTTGTGTCCACCTTCATGAATCTTTGCACATCACAAAGCAAAGAGTTTAGCTGAACCATCTTTTACTGTTGTTCGTATTACTTTAAGATTTCACGCCAACGGTTACAAATAATAACTAAAAAGTTAAGTGATGATAATTATTGGAATGGTATAATAATATTGATTTCGATAACTATATACTCATGGCCCTCTTTACCTTTGTTGCAGTCCAACATGACTTCCAGTTTGCCCTTTTTCAGATAGGACGAACCAAAAAATCAAAGACAACAAAGGTAATTATCTGGCACAGTTTCCAATTACAATATTTGGTCATTGTCTTGATTGCATATATAGTTTCCCCACAAGCTTTTCAGAACTCCAATGATGCACACGTATTGATTGACCAACCTTTCTAGACAGTCACTACACACTGACATGTTTCCTTTCTTTCACAATACTTTCCTAATATGCTCTTATTCTTTGCATTTTCTAGGTGCCCCAAAGCCAAGAATACCACAACTGAAGAAAGTACCACTCTGCAAGATAAACTTAAAAAGTGGTAAGACATCTCAATCATGCTATAAGAATAGACAACCTCCTATCATATCTCATTAGCTCTATTACTTACAATTTTCCATTGTTTTTACATAGCCACCTTGACACTAAGGCCCCAAACAACTCACCTCCTCGTATGCTGGATGTACAGATACTGGAATAGAACATAGGTATCTCTCTTTAACACTTTGCCTCATAGAACATTTTGTTATTTTTTTGTTGCTTTTAATAGGTTTGTGTGCCCTCATGTAACTTTCTGTCACAAGTAATCTAGTTTCTACGGATGTGTCTCAATTCTCACGACCATGAAAACCAAAACATACTCAAATCACCATAATTATTTCTGCAAATGCACTTCCACGACCATGAAGACTACATGTGCAGTGTACCCACAAGTGATACAAATCTGTTGAACAACATGAATATAATAGAAGAAAACAATAAATAATGACTCTCAAATCACCTTATAATCACTGATTCAAAAACACAGTTTGACATCAATGACTAATTTACTGAATCATCCCATATTCACCCATCCCATAGTAAAGGATAAAAACAAAATTTTAATGAGCAGCAACCATGACTCAAAATTTGAGTTTGACTCAGTTGTCACAACAACAAGGGGAATTCTAGCAAAAGATTTTCGATCCTTCATAAAATTTTCAACAGAGATATAAATAGTCCCTTCATCTTCCATCAAGGTTACAACAACAGTTCTTGAAGATTAATTGAAATTCCCTCATGATAGATGTCAGTATGAGAAAAGAGTAAAAACATAAAAATAAATATGTTAAAAGCTATATAGCCTTTGCATCTCCCTCTTTATCAATCGATGCATCTATGGAGGCCTTGTTTCTTTATGCTCTAGCGGTTTCTGCAAATTCATTTGGACACATGGTAGGTTATCGCTAACTCTCAACTTTGAAAGCTCCTTCTCACTAACACCCGCCACCTAGCGACTAGCTGTTAACAACTTAGTCTCCAGCTCTCTGGTCAAAAACATTAAGACCTTAAACTCCCGCGACCCAATGAGTATTTACATCAAACCCTTTATCGCCAACTCTAGCATTTTCTTTTACATTCACTAACTGCCACGACCTAGCGACTAGCTGTTAGCAACTTAGTCTCCAACTCTCTGGCATTTTCTTTTACATTCACTAACCGCCGCGACCTGGAGATAACATGCTTTGTTCTATGTTGTATTTCACTTCTATATCCATTGTGAGTTAATTTAACATGAATTGTTGAAGAGTTGAATGGCATGACATGTTGTGTCATTTTTGTGTTCTGTTTTGATCCATCATGAGTTAGAGCATATTAGTTTACTTTTGCTTTACCATGGTCATTTTATTGTTCTGCACATATCATGATAACGACTTTGTTTTCTATGCTTGTATTGGATAAGAATCTCAATGAAGATTCTACTCCTTGTCTTTACACCTGAAGCCTCTGTTGACGGGGAAGGGTTGTGTTGGAACTCTCAGAATCTCCTACAAACTTTGAACTAGAACCCTCAATCCAATTCCTCCCCACCAGTTTGCAAGACAATAGGAACAACATCTTCCCTAGATAAGGAGTAAATCATCTTTATCATGTTCCTCAGAAGCATAACCTTGCTCGTCTTTATACTAATGCTCACCTTTCTTATGTTTCTTAAGATATAACTCTCTCATAGACTTACAACTAGAACCTTGGATCCCTTAGACCTTATACCAATGTTTCTCTCTTTTTTGTTTGTATTTACATAGTTTGCCTGCCTGTACAATCAGCCACACTTCCAAGTTTATCTTATTCCATTTGAAACTCAATCTTGTATGTATATTACTGTATATGCAATGTCTTCAAGCTAATTCAGTTTTACCCACTAAAGCCCTTCATTTTAAAATCTAAATCAACATGCCCTGCCTGCACTTGGCAGCAACTATGTTTTCCTACAACTCTTGTTGTAATAGATTTACTTACCATACATTTATTCACTTTTCTACTTTTTGTTACTACCTTTACTTTTCCGCTGATTTATTTACTCTCAGGAAGTGCAGATGCAATTATATATCTTAGCTTCTTCTTTTCCGTTTTACCCAATTCCCCTCCCACATCCTTTTAGAACTTCCCAAAATAATGACTATTTTAAATATCTATATATTATACAATATTAATAATTTCACCCGCACCCTTTTCTAAATATACTCTGAAAGTTTATAAAACTATGCTATTATTTTACTTTTATTTATATATTTATTAGATTAAATATTTAAACACATTTTAAAGAGTATATGAAAAGAAAATTGTGCGCCTCTCGACATCTAAAAATCTGTGTAATTTGAGAGGCGTAAGTATACAACCCCATTATTCGCAGAACGAATCAGCCATCCAGCTGAGTCTTGAAATTCATGCAATCTGAGAGGCATAAGTATACAACCCCACTTTTTGCAGCACAAATCATTCGTCCAATTGAGAGGAGGTAACCAACAATAGACAGTTGAGGTGGAATCATCACCAAAAGGTAGAGCTAATAGTCATGATTGTTGAGTAGATTCCACATAGGTTTGGTGTCCATGCAATGCAATGATTAGGAAAATATTAGACCATAAAATTGCTACATTATGAAATTCTTTGCAAAGCAGAGGAAACATAATTGGCCAAAAAATGGAAAGAGAAAGAATACGATGGTACACAAAAATTATAAAATACTCTCCAGTCATGAGAACGAGAAAGATTTTGGGAGTAGGAAAGAATGTGGGCGAACAACTACCAGTACCAGAAGAATTTGGGGCAGAAAACAAAGTGGAGCAACCTATGCAAATCCTCCACAAGACACATTCAGGAACTACCGAGTCCATTTGAAAACTCATTTCAAGAACCGACGCCCTACAGAGGCCATTTCAGGGAGAAGTGGTCAGATCCTTATTCACAAATACAAATGCCCCAGTTTGGCCAAGAGGTGAAAAAATTTCAGCATGGGTTGCATTTTCTAGGTCATTATTGTAAGGAGCGGTTCTTCTAGGCTACCTCTACGGTTTGTGCGCCCTACTCAACAAGCTCATGTCCATGGCCAACAAGTTCTTCCTCCACCGCATATTCTGCAACACAAAGATACAACCAGAAACATTCTACAACATGAAGATAATACTCCTTCCCAGGTAGCCCGAAACATTCTTCAACATGAACATAATACTCCACCAATTGCCCAAAAGAAAGATATCGAACACCTGACAACATTCTTGGTGGTGCCTCTCCTTCTTTAGGAGAAGAAAGAAATCATGTGCCATCCGGTATTATTCACGATATTTGTTATCTATTTTTTAATATTTCAGTTTTGCTTTTATTTGAGGATTGTATTATCCTTTTCTGATAACACAAAAAGGTTGTTTCATATTGGTCTGTTTACCGCCGTGATTGAAATGCCTTTAATCACACTGTTAGTTGTGATGCCGCATGTTGTCATCATTTTTTCACTGATCATTCTCATATTCCTTACTGGTCTTGGGGTTTATTATTTGTATCCCTTGTGGCAGAACCAAAACTGAAAAGCAGCCGCAACGACTTGACATTTTGAAACAACCGCGACATTTTGTAACAAGTTTCTTTTAGGTTTTTGCTGCCCAAAACCAGAACTAAAAAGCAGCCACAATATTTTTTAGACATTTTGTAATAAGGCAGTTTTTGTTGCCCTATATATGAGCGTTTAATACTGGTATATACTTTTACGGAAACATTACTTAATATTGTGGTTTGATAAATTTAAGGCTCTCAATGTGCCCTATTCATGACAAATAGTGTTCCTATTTCAGTTTTTTGTCAAACAATATTCATGGGTTCTCTAACCCACTCAGTTATTAGAAGTTATCACGAATATGCCACATTTTTTTCCAACCCATTTAGTGATTGTGTATGTTAGTTTTACTTGAGCAAAGGAAAAATAATCCATATATGTATTCCAATGTAATTTTTGAAGAAAAACCTTTTCAAATGTTTCCTTTCATTCATTTTGAAAAATACAATTTCAAAATATTTTGTTGATAAAAAACTGGAATAAGAACACTATTTGTCAAAAGGGCACACTGAGAGCCTTAAATAATCAAACCACCAAATTAAGTAATGTGTTTGTAAAAAAATATACTAGTATTAAACTTTCATTTACAAGGAAACAAAACCCCTTATTACAAAATGTCTTCAAAACAATGCGGCTGCTTTTCAGTTATAGTTCTGCGCAACAACCCAGAAAAAACTTGTTACAAAATGTTGCAATCAAAATGTCGCGCCAGTTTCAAAATGTTGTGTTGCTGCGTCTTCATTTAAATTCTGGTTATGCTAAAAGGGATACAAATAATAAATCCCAAGACCAATAAGGAATATGAGAACTATCAGTGTAGGAATAATGACAACATGCGACATCGCAGCTAAGAGTCTGATTAAAGACATTTCAATCACGACAATAAACATGTCAATATAAAACAACCTCTTTGTGTTGTCAGAAAGGGGTAATACAATACTCAAATAAAAGAAAAACTGGGATATTAAAAAAAAAGATAACAAATACTGGGAACAATATCGGATGATGTGTGACGTCATTCTTCTCCTTAAGAAGGAGAGGCACCATGAAGAGGGCCGCCAGAAGTTTGATATCTTTCATTCGGGCTACCGTCAGAGGAGTAGTATCTTCATGCTGCAGAATGTTTCAGGCTACCCACGGAGGAGTATTATCTTCATGTTGCAGAACGTTTTAGGTTGTATCTTCGTGTTGTGGAATATGCGACGGAGGAAGAACTTGTTGGTCATGGACATGATCTTGTTGAGTAGGGCGGAAAAACTGTAGAGGTGGCCTCGAAGATACCGCCCCTTATTACAATGACCTAGAGAGTGCAAGCCATGTCGAAACTTCTTTACCACTTGGCCAAACTAGGGCATTTTTTAATTTGTAAATAAGGATCTGACCACTTCTCCCTAAAATGGCCTCTATAGGCACTCAGTTCTTGAAAAGAGCCTTCAAATGGGCTGGGTGGTTCTGGAAATTGTCCTCCAGTGGATTTGCATAGATGTTTTGTTGCACTTCTTCTACCCCAAATTCTTTTGGTACTGGTAGCAATTCGTCCACATTCTTTCCTACTGTCAAAATCTTTCTCTTTCTCATGACTGAAAAGTATGTCACAGTTTTTGTGTACCTTCATCTTCTTTCTTGTTCCATTTTTTGGCCAATTAAGTTTTCTTTGTTTTGCAAAGGCTTCCATTATGTAGCAGTTTTATGGTCAAATATCTCCCCAATCATTACATTGCATGGACACCAAACCTATGTAAAATCCGCTCAAATATCATGACTGCTAGCTCTACCTTTGGTGACGATTCCACCTCAACTGTCTGTTGTCGGTTACCTCCTCTGAACTGGACAGATGATTTGTGCTGCAAAGAGTGGGGTTGTATATGTATGTCTCTTGAATTGCATGGATTCCAAGACTCTCAACTGGACAGTTGATTCATCCTACGAAGAATGGGGTTGTATACTTACGCCTCTCAGATTACATGAATTCCCAGACGCCGAGAGATGCACAATTTTCTTTTCATATACTATTTAAAATATGTTTAAATATTTAAACTAATAAATACATAAAATGAAAATAAAATAATAGCATAGTTTTATAAACTTTCACAGTAATATTTAGAAAAAGGTGTGGGTGAAATTATTAATATTGTATAATATATAGATATTTATAATAGTCAATATTTTTGGAAGGTCTAGAAGGATGTGGGAGGGGAATTGGGTAAATGGAAAAAAAAAAAGCTAAGATATATAGTTGCATCTGCACTTTCTGGGAGTAAATGAATCTGCAGAGAAGTAAAAGGTAGTAACAAAAGGTAGAAAAGTGAATAAATATATAGTAAGTAAATCTATTACAACAAGAGTTGTAGGGAAACATAGTTCCTATCAAGTGCAAGCAGGGCAGGTTCATTTAGAGTTCAAAATAATGAGGGGCTTGAATGGGTAAAACTGAATCAGGTTGAAGACATTGCATATATAGTAATATAAGTACAAGATCGAGCTTGAAATGGAATAAGTTAAACTTGGAAGTGTGGCAGAGTCTAAAGGCATGCAGACTATCCGAAGACAAACAAAAGAGAGAGAGAGAGAACCATTGTTATTGGGGATATTTTTTGAGACAACTGAATTTCTTTTAAGAACCGACGATCATAATAAAAAGAGGTACCATTGCGTGCTATTTCGCATGACATAGAAATTACGACTTGCGAAATAGAGACAACATTGATATTATGGCATTGTTTCGCGGAGGGTTCTTTCTGGTGGATGCGACATTGTGACAGATCATCTATTTCGTGAAAAGCTTTGAGTATTCTGATGGATGAAAAGGTGGTACGAAATAGCGATTTGCTTTATCTTTATCATTAATGTTATCTAATAATAATACCGCCACCCGGACCCTATGGGGTATTATTCTGTGTTTAAACAATATTAATGAACTTGTGTGAAATTTTGATCGGAGATTTGGCGCAAGATGCTAGAGGGATTGAACATTACGTAAGTTGAACTATAATTATGATTTCCTTCTCCAAGAAGTGGTTTCCGCATGCAAAAAGTCCTTTCAGAATTAAATGACATGTTCAAGGTTGTAGCTTCATCTCTCTATAAAGTGATCTTGGCAGCAATAGTACATGCATAGAGAAAAGGTTTTTGCTCTAAAGCTTAGTAGCATAATGGGCCTTCCTATGATTGAGGGATCATCTAATGAAAATCCATGTCCAATTCTTCAGCCCGGCCTGGACTTTGATGAGAAAGACCAGCAAGATGTTCTGAGCGGTCTTAGTATGTCCGCTGTTTGGGACCTTTACACTAGCTACACTAGTTACCAGAGTGATATGTTTGAATTGGAGTATGAATAGGACAAGGCAAAACTGCAAGCCATACTGGAAGAGTGGGGATTTGAACCTGCACATTTTGAAGATGAAATAGAACAGATGTTCGTCGACTTGCATATCAGTGCTTTGCCTCTATTTTGAAGACTATTATGTAACGGTCATTTCCTTTTGTTATGTGAACCATCAAAGAACACATAGGGTTATATTTACTCAAATTGTGTTATGTGTATTCTTCTTTATTCATTAAATTAGGTCCTCTGTGATACTGGATATATGAATTCAATGATTGTCTTTAAGGCTTGTTTTAAAATCATTGTATGTTTTGCACACAAACTTGACAATCAAGAAGTCACAATGAAGCTGTTGAATTGTTTCTTCTTGCTTAGTTAGTTTCCTCCCGTGGGAATTAAACTCACTTGAACTAGTTATGTGTGGTAATTAAAATGATGTTAGATTAATAGAATGTAGCATATAGTTGCAATTGGCGCAACTAAAATACCATTGGTGAAATATTTTTTTCGTACTGCTCGTACATTATGCATGCAATGTCAGGAAGATTTTGTTTAAGCAGATCTCCATGTAAAGTGCAGTCAATGTTCCCTTCTTGTTTATGCCACGTGAAAATCAACTTATGACGGTATGAAGGCTATGTATCTTTCTTGCAATGCCTGCAAGAGATAGAGTCAAGGGTATGTGAAGTGTCGAAGGGCAATGAGCGATTGCATGTGTTGCAACATAGTTTCTATAGAGACAGATGTGCATTCTTTATATTCAATGTTGCAAGGACCTGCAAAACAATTTTAGTAAATAGGCATTGCATTATGTTGAAGAATTGGTGAAACTTGAAATACAAAGTGGAAAGTAGATGAAAATAGATTTGTGTGCTTGCCTCGATGTTGCACGTAGCTAATGTTCGCAACTGTTCTTTGGAACACTCATTGTTTAGCTTTTCTACAAAAGAGGATTGTGATGGTCGGATAGAGCATGCACCCATTGAACCAGTTTGCACAAATTTTTTGAAGGGGATTAGTGGCATGTTTGTTGATGATATTAATTGTTGTAGAACAACCCATAGGTCTGTATAGTTGCTTGAGATATGAACCTGCAAAACTAATAGTTAGTGCATAATGGTAGGGTAACAAGTAGTTAGCATGTGAGGATAGAATATAAAGTGAGATGGAAGTAAAAAGAGTTTTGCATGTGGTTAGAAGTGAACTGTAGCCATATTTTCTCGTAAATCACCATCTTTGACATATACATCAAGTTGCCCTTTGTTGATTTGATAACTTGTGGTGATTGCTTTGAAGGAGCCCATTGAATAATTGCAATCAACATCTTTGAGTTGAGAGATAGTCATATTGGGCGTTAATTTGTTTTGCTTGCAAACAAGTTTTAAAATCCCGATTGTCCTTCGAACGTTTAGGGCAGCGCAACAATCTGCATCCGCTCTCGTATGGTGTCTAATTTTAATTGAGAAATTAGTGATCCGTATGCTGGAGCCAACTGTGATACGTGGCAAGAAGTTTTCTATTAAGGTATTACTGATGTTCATTGTTACTGTCATTTGGCCATTGGAATCAACAAGGTTTTGCATGTGGTTACAAGTGAACTGTAGCCATATTTTCTCACAAATCACCATCTTTGACATATACATCAAGTTGCCCTTTGTTGATTTGATAACTTGTGGCGATTGCTCCGAAGGAGCCTATTGAATAATTGCAATCAACATCTATGAGTTGAGAGATAGTCATATTGGGCGTTAATTTGTGTTGCTTGCAAACAAGTTTTAAAATCTCGATTGTCCTTCGAGTGTTTAGAGCAGCGCAACAATTTGCATCCGCTCTCGTATTGTGCTTTATTTTTAACTGAGAAATTAGTGATCTGTATGCTGGAGTCAACTGTGATACGTGGCAAGAAGTTTTCTATTAAGGTATTGCTAATGTTCATTGTTACTGTCATTTGGCCATTGGAATCAACAAGGTCTATATGGATAATTTGTGTTCTAGTTTGATTACTGGGGTTTTGTTTGTTGCTGGTCCATAAACAACCAAAATTCCTTAAAATGTAAGTCCATTCTAATGTCTGCAAAGATCCAATATTGTACTTGGGTGTTGGGGTATTGAGGTGAGGCTGCAAGAGAAAAAGCATGTAGCAAGGAAGAATCAAGGTTGTTACAATTTATTAGAAACCGGTCATGTGAATTTGCAAATGTGTGAAAATTGAAAACTATTGTTCAAGCATAGAAACGATTTGAACTAGTATCACTAAGAGTGCACAATGTTGTATCTATCATCTTAGAGGGCCTAAAATTGACAGAGGATTACTTGTGACAGAAAGTTCCATGAGGGTACACAAACCTATTAAAGACAACAAACAAATAACAAAATGTTCTATTAGGCAAAGTGTTAGAGAGATGTACCTATGTTCTATTTCAGTGTTCTGTACATCTAGCATACGAGGAGGTGAGTGTTTGGGGCCTTGGTGTCAAGGTGGTTGTGTAAAAACAATGGAAATGTGTAAGTAATAGAGCTAATGAGATATGATAGGAGGTTGTCTTTTCTTAGCACGATTGAGATGTCTTACCATTTTTTTAGTTTATCTTGCGGAGTGGTACTTTCTTCAGTTGTGGTATTCTTGGCTTTGGGGCACCTGGAAAATGCAAAGAATAAGAGCATGTTAGGAAAGTATTGGGAAAGAAAGGAAACATGTTAGTGTGTAGTGACTGTCTGGAAAGATCAGTCAATCAATATGTGTGCATCATTGCAGTTCTCAAAACCTTGTGGAGAAAGTATATATGCAATCAAGACAATGACCAAATATTGTAATTGGAAACTTTGCCAGATAATTACCTTTGTTCTCTTTGCTTTTTTGGTTCGTCCTGTCTGGAAAAAGGCAAATTGGAAGTCATGCTGATGTGGCGTTGACTGCAACAAAGGTAAAGAGAGTCGTGACTGCAACTATGATATTGCAGTTTCCCCAATGTCATCCCTTATTAGATCAATGGAAAAATTCTACGATATAATGCTTGCATTAACTCTTCCCTCAAATTATTTAGAGGAATTATGATTCATTCCTTGCTCAACAAATTACAGTAATCAACTTCAAATACTTTGACAACATTCTCATGATGTGAAATTGTCATAGTTGCAACACAAATTATATGAAATTGGCATCTTTAAGGGTTACTTCATCTACAAACATAATCCTAGTATGTGTTTATGTTAATCTAATCGAGCTCTTAAGAAAATAAATTGTTGTCCTTGCAACATTTTCTGTTGCTGATTTGTGCTACAATTTAATTTTAAAATGAGTCAAGTGATATTACTTTTTGTACTTCCTTTGTTGAGATCGGATGGAAATCCCTCCTCACAAAGTGGACTCTTTCCACTTATCATTCACATTTTCCCCTCCCATTCATGCTTAGGTAATTTATGTGATGACACAATTTAATCCTAACCTAGGTCCTATATATCTAATATTACTAAAATTATAACAGATCTATCAACAAGTGGACAATAAGAATTGGTATTATTGTTATTACAAGTATTAATGCAACAAAGGCCACAATAAGCCAAAACACATAATCTTTCATCTAGTATCCTTTCACCTCCTTGTCAACTATTAAAGCTCAGTATGTGTTTACAAACAGTGTAAAAGCCAAAAGCAATATGCTGCTTCTGCAAATGAACAAATCAGAAATAGGTACAACATAGTTTGTACACTAAATACCTAGAAACTTACACATTTTTAAGATGCACAATATGACTAAGAATAAGAATGTTTCCCTTTTACAGCCACATGAAAAGCATACCACGACAAAACATCTCATGTTCTAGTCTTAAAACACAATGGGGTGAAGAAAAATGAAGGTATCGTAATGAAATACTTCAGCTATAATACAATTGATCTATTTCTATTCTTTATGCCTTTACAATTCATACCACTCTCTATATCGTTCTCCCCATTACAAACTATCCATTTCCAAAGACACCTTAGCTTGCTTACCTATTTGTATATCCTATGCTACCATAGGTCCCCCATGCCTTCTCGCGATTTCGAGACACTAATACTCTCCCACATCTAAGGTCCCCCACAAACATGGACATGGAGCCACATGGAACTCCCACGCTGCAGCAACGCCTAAGAAAATGGTAAAGCATATCAATTATGTCAACTAAATCTAGACTCATTCCATATATACTCAGTTCTCTTACTCACAACTCTCTTTTCCATTGTACAGTTAACCCTAGCTTAGCACGACTTCCAATGCACCTCTTTCCAGACATGACACACCAAAAAATCAAAGTGGACAACGGTATTTATCTGGCTTAGTTTCCCACTACAATATTTTGTAATTTTTCTAATTGCAACTATAGTTATCCTACAAAATTTTAAGAGCTGCAATGATCCACAACATATTGATTGACTGTCCTTTCCAGCCAATCAATAGATGCTGACATGTTTCCTTCCTTCCCCTTTACAAAATATCTGTGGACATGGACTCCAGTAGACAAGAAAATGTTGGTGCACATCTACATATGACAAAATGGTACAAGATACCCAAAATGCCAAGTACTTTGTGCTTGTCACCTCTTTTACTAATTCTAACACTAACACTTTGGTTGTTCTCTGTCATTGCCAATTGCATACTAGCAATCCACAAAGCACAATATCGTCAAAACAACAAACAAATGAACCAAACCGGAGGTAGTGATCTCATATTCCTTCTTTGTTATAGGCTTTTGTAGTTCATTCTTCTTGTGGTTTTGATGCTGCAGTGTCTGACATGAACTTTAGCCTATTATACTAATGGTACTTGTAAATGTCCAAAAATCCTTGGTATTTGAGAGGAACATTTCCAGTCTTTGCAAATCGTTCCTTTTCATACCTTTTGAAAGTGAATTAGCACTGCGGGATGAGGAGTTAGTAGTTAGATGAGCTTGCTATAGTAGCTATGGAAAAGTATGATCGTTAGCCATATCTAGCTTCATCTTGATGCCTAACATGTATCCTTGGATTCTTTTTTGAAGCTCACAAATCTACGAAGTTTTACTCAATCTCTGTAACCTTGAAATCTGTATATCCTTCCAATCGTTGCATGACTTTTTCAAAGTAATGTATGATGGTATTGTAAATGATGTTCCGCATACCATCCATTTTATGGCATTCTCTCTTCACTGCTTCTGAGTTGTTGATTGTTTTCACTTTATTTGTTTCTTGTTTACAGTACTTTTGTTTGAATACTTTGACTTTCACAAGTGTATATCCATCTCTTTCTTTGGTTGTGTTATTCTATCTACTAAATTATTCTGCCTTTTATTCTTATTTTAAATGTAAGGACCAAAGTGATACTGAAATGTTCCTAGTCCATCGATTTGTCAATCATAAATTTCTATGTTGCGGCAATTTCCTCTTTAAATTCTTAACACAAACCCACCTGGATCTGTCTGTGACATGAAACTTCAAGTTTTGTCCACCTTGATAAATCTTTGCTGCATAACAAAGCAGAGAGTTTAGCTTAACCATCTTTTAGTGTTATTCTTATTACTTTAAGATTTCAATAATAACTAAATAATAACTAAAAAGTTAAGTGATGAAAGTTATTGGCATGGTATAATAATATTGAGTTCGATAACAATATACTCACGGCTCTCTTTACCTTTGTTGCAGTCCAACATGACTTCCAATTTGCCTTTTTTCAAATAGGACAAACCAAAAAATCAAAGAGAACAAAGGTAATTATTTGGCATAGTTTCCAATTACAATATTTGGTCATTGTCTTGATTGCATATATAGTTTCCCCACAAGCTTTTTAGAACTACAATGATGCACGCATATTGATTGACTAACCTTTCTAGACACTCACTACACACTGACATGTTTCCTTTCTTTCCCAATACTTTCCTAACATGCTCTTATTCTTTGAATTTCCCAGCTGCCCCAAAGCCAAGAATACCACAACTGAAGAAAGTACCACTCTGCAAGATAAACTTAAAAAATGGTCAGAAATCTCAATCATGCTATAAGAAAAGACAACCTCCTATCATATTTCATTAGCTCTATTACTTACAGTTTTCCATTGTTTTTACACAGCCACCTTGACACCAAGGCCCCAAACAACTCACCTCCTCGTATGTTGGATGTACAGAACAGTGAAATAGAACATAGGTATCTCTCTTTAACACTTTGCCTCATAGAACATTTTGTTATTTGTTTGTTTCTTTTAATAGGTTTGTGTGCCCTCATGGAACTTTATGTCACAAGTAATCCTTTGTCCATTTGAGGCCCTCTAAGATGCTAGATGCAACACTGTGCGCTCTTAGCGATCCTAGTTGAAATCATTTCTATGCTTCAACAATAGTGTTGGTTAACAGATTGGCCTTACCTACAATATTGACTCAAGCCCTCACAAGACCTCTCTACCACCAACAATTGAAAAAACTGAAATAGAAGATCAACAGTTTGATCTCTGAATTTGACAAGTACAGTTCCCTGTGACAAATCTTCAATGAATATGTTTTTTTGGTTTTCAATAAATGATTGGTTATGCTCTTAACCACAGAGCAGAAGAGGCTTCAAATGAATGTTCATCACTATGAGACATTCATGAACAAATATGCAATCAAAATAACGTAACTAATTTCTATGGATGTGTCTCAATTCTCACGACCATGAAAACCAAAACACAATGAAATCACAATAATTATTTCTGCAAATGCACCTCCACGACCCTGAAGATTACATGTGCAGTGTACCCACAAGTGATATAAATTTGTTGAACAACATGAATATAATAAAAGAAAACAATAAATAATGACCCTCAAATCACCTTATAATCACTAATTCAAAAACACAGTTTGACATCAATGACTAATTTATTGAATCATCCCATATTCACCCATCCCACAGTAAAGGATAAATTTTTTTTTTTAAAGAGCAGTAACCATGACTCAAAATTCGAGTCTCACTCCATTGTCACAATAACAAGGGGAGTTCTGGCCAAAGATTGTCGATCCTTCATAAAAATTTCAACAGAGATATAAATAGACCCTTCATCTTCCATGAAGGTTACAACAACAGTTCTTGAAGGTTAACTGAAATTCCCTCATGACAAATGACAGTATGAGAAAAGAGTAAAAATAGAAAAATAAATATGTTAAAAGCTATATAGCCTTTGCATCTCCCTCTTTATCAATCGATGCATCTATGGAGGCCTTGTTTCTTTATGCTCTGGCAGTTTCTGTAAAGTCATTTGGACACATGGCAGGTTATCACTAACTCTCAGCTTTGAAAGCTCCTTTTCACTAACACCCGCGACCTAGCGACTAGCTGTTGACAACTTAGTCTCCAGCTCTCTGGTCAAAAACATTAAGACCTTAAACTCCCGCGACCCAATGAGTATTTACATCAAACCCTTTATCGCCAACTCTAGCATTTTCTTTTACATTAGCGACTAGCTGTTAACAACTTAGTCTCCAACTCTTTGGCATTTTCTTTTACATTCACTAACTGGCACGACCTGGAGATAACATGCATTGTTCTATGATGTATTTCACTTCTATATCCATTGTAAGTTAATTTAACATGAATTGTTGAAGAGTTGAATGGCATGACATGTGTCATTTTTGTCTTATGTTTTGATCCATCATGAGTTAGAGCATATTAGTTTACTTTTGCTTTACCATGGTCATTTTATTGTTCTCCACATATCAGGATAACAACTTCATTTTCTATGCATGTACTTGATAAGAATCTCAATGAAGATTCGACTACTTTCCTTTACACCCGAAGCCTTTGTTGACAGGGAAGGGTTATGTTGGAACTTTCAGAATCTCCTACAAAGTTTGAACTAGAATCCTCAATCCAATTCCTCCCCACTAGTTTGCAAGACAAGAACAACATCTTCCCTAGATAAGGAGTAAATCATCTTTATCATGATCCTCAGAAGCAAAATATTGCTCGTCTTTATACCAATGCTCACCTTTCTTATGTTTCTTAAGATATAACTCTCTCATAGACTTACAACTAGAACCTTGGTTCCCTTAGACCTTATACCATCGTTTCTCTCTCTTTTGTTTGTCTTCAAATAGTTTACCCGCCTGTACAATCAGCCACAGTTCCAAGTTTAGCTTATTCCATTTCAAATTAGATCTTGTACGTGTAATATGCAATGTCTTCAAGCTGATTTAGTTTTACCCACTAAAGCCCCTCATTTTAAACTCTAAATCAACATGCCCTACCTGCACTTGGCATCAACTATGCTTCCCTACAACTCTTGTTGTAATAGATTTACTTACCATACATTTATTCACTTTTCTTCTTTTTGTTACTACCTTTTACTTATCCACTGATTTATTTACTCTCAGGAAGTGCAGATGCAACTATATATCGTAGCATATCTTTTTCCGTTTTACCCAATTCCCCTCCTACATCCTTCTAGACTTTCCAAAAATATTAACTATTTTAAATATCTATATATTATACAATATTAATAATTTCACCCACACCCTTTTCTAAATATATTCTGAAAGTTTATAAAACTGCTATTATTTTACTTTTATTTATATATTTATTAGTTTAAATATTTAAACACATTTTAAAGAGTATATGAAAAGAAAATTGTGTCTCTCGGCATCTAGGAATCTATGTAATCTGAGAGGCGTAAGTATATAACCCCATTCTTCGCATAACAAATCAGTCATCCAGTTTAGAGTTTTGGAATCTGTGCAATCCGAGAGGCATAAGTATACAACCTCACTCTTTGTAGCACAAATCATTCGTCCAGTTGATAGGAGGTAACCGACAATAGACAGTTGAGGTGGAATCATCACCAAAGGGTAGAGCTAGCAGTCATGATTGTTGAGTAGATTCCACACAGGTTTGGTGTCCATACAATATAATGATTAGGGAGATATTTGACCATAAAATTGCTACCTTATGAAAGCCTTTGCAGAGCAGAGGAAACTTAATTGGCCAAAAAATGGAAGGAGAAAGAAGACCGTAGTACATAAAATTTATAAAATACTCTCCAATCATGAGAATGAGAAATATTTTGGCAGTAGGAAGAACGTGGGCGAACAACTTATTGTACCCGGAGAATTTGGGGCAGAAGATGAAGTGCAGCAAAAAACCTATGCAAATTCTCTAGAGGACACATTTCAGGAACTACCAAATGAAGGCTCTTTTCAAGAATTGAATGTCGTATGGAGGTCATTTCGGGGAGAAGTGGTCAAATCCTTATTTGCAAATAGAAATGGTCCAGTTAGGCCAAAAGGTGAAGAAATTTCAGCATGGGTTACATTTTCTAGGTCATTGTCACAAGGGGCGGTTCTTCTAGGATACCTTTATGATTTGCGCACCCTACTCAACAAGCTCATGTCCATGGCCAATAAGTTCTTCCTCTGCCACATATTTCGCAACATGAAGATACAACCCGAAACATTCTACAGCATGAAGATAATACTCCTTCACAGGTAGCCTGAATCATTCTGCAACATGAAGATAATACTCCTCCACCGATAGCCTGAAAGAAAGATATCGAACACTTGGCAACTTTCTTGGTGGTGCCTCTCTTTTTTTAAGACAAGAATGACCTCACGCGCCATCTGATATTATTTACGATATTTGTTATATGTTTTTTAATATCTCAGTTTTGTTTTTATTTGAGGATTGTATTACCCCTTTCCGATAACACAAAGAGCTTGTTGTTTCATATTGTCATGTTTACCATCGTGATTGAAATGTCTTTAATCAGACTGTTAGTTGTGTTGTCGTATGTTGTCATCATTATTGTACTGATCATTTTCATATTTCTTATCGGTCTTGAGGTTTATTATTTGTATCTCTTATGGAAGAACCATAACTAAAAAGCAGTCGCAGCGATGTGACATTTTGACACAACCACAGAATTTTGATTGTGACATTATTTTAACAAGTTTCTTCTAGATTTTTACTGCCCAAAACCAGAACTAAAAAGAAGCCACAACATTTTGAAGACATTTTGTAATAAGGGGTTTTTTTGCCCTATATATGAAGGTTTAATAATGGTATTTGTTTTTACAAAAATATTACTTAATATTGTGGTTTGATATATTTAAGGCTCTTAGTGTGCCCTTTTGACAAATAGTGTTCCTATTTCAAAAAAAATTCAAACAATATTCATGGGTTCTCTAACTCACTCAGTTATTAGATGTTATCATGAATATGCCACATTTTTTTCCAACCCATTTAGTGATTGTGTATGTTGGTTTTAATTGAGCAAAGTAAAATAATTCATGTGTATTCCAATGTGATTTTTGAAGAAAAACCTTTTCAAATGTTTCCTTTCATTCATTTTTAAAAATACAGTTTCAAAATGAATGGACGGAAACATTTGAAAAAGGTTTTCCTTCAAAATCACATTGGAATGCACATATGGATCATTTTCCTTTGCTCAATTAAAACCACCATACACAATCACTAAATGGGTTGGAAAAAAAGTGGCATATTTGTGATAACATCTAATCGCTGAACAGGTGAGAGAGACCATGAATATATGCTTGACAAAAAACTGAAACATGAACATTATTTGTCAAAAGGGCACACTGAGAGCCTTAAATTATCAAACCACCAAATTAAGTAATATTTTTGTAAAAGCATATACCTGTATTAAACCTTCATATACAGGGCAACAAAACCCCTTATTATAAAATGTTTTCAAAATGATGCGGCTGTTTTTCAGTTCTGGTTCTGCGCAACAAAAACCCAAAAGAAACTTGTTACAAAATGTCGTAATCAAAATGTCGCGTCAGTTTCAAAATGTTGCGTCGCTACGTCTTTATTTCAATTTTGGTTATGCCAAAACAGATACAAATAATAAACCCCAAAACCGATAAGGAATATGAGAACGATCAGTGTAGGAATGATGACAACATGCAGCATCGCAGCTAAGAGTCTGATTAAAGACATTTCAATCACGATGGTAAACAGGCCAATATGAAACAACAACTTGTGTGTATTGTCTGAAAGGGATAATATAATACTCAAATAAAAGAAAAACTGAGATATTAAAAAAAAGATAACAAATACTGGGAACAATACCAGATGATGTGTGACATCATTCTTCTCCTGAAGAGGGAGAGACACCATGAAGAGGGCCGCCAGAAGTTTGATATCTTTCTTTTGGACTACCGGTAGAGGAGTATTATCTTCATGCTGCACAATGTTTTGGGCTACCCATGGAAGAGTATTATCTTCATGTTGCAGAACGTTTCGGGTTGTATCTTCATGTTGCGGAATATGCGACGTAGAAAGAACTTGTTGGCCATAGACATGATCTTGTTGAGTAGGGCGCACAAACCGTAGAGATGGCCTAGAAGAAACTGCCCCTTATGACAATGACCTAGAGAGTGCAACCCATGCCAACATTTCTTCACCACTTGGCCAAACTGGGGCATTTGTATTTGTAAATAAGGATCTGACCACTTCACCCTAAAATGGCCTTTGTAGGCACTCGATTCTTGATATGAGCCTTCAAATGGACTCGGTGATTCCTGAAATGTGTCCTCTAATGGATTTGCATAGATGGTTTGCTACACTTCTTCTGCCCTAAATTCTTCTGGTACTGGTAGCAGTTCGCCCACGTTCTTTCTTACTGTCAAAATCTTTCTCCTTCTCACGACTGAAGAGTATGTCAAAAAATTTGTGTACCTTCATCTTCTTTCTCGTTCCATTTTTTAGCCAATTAAGTTTTCTCCACTTTGCAAAGACTTCTATTATGTGGTAGCTTTATGGTAAAATATCTCCCCAATCATTAGATTACATGGACACCAAAACTATGTGAAATTCGCTCAACAATCATGAGTGCTAGCTCTACCTTTGGTGACCATTCCACCTCAACTGTCTATTGTCGGTTACCTCCTCTCAATTGGACGTATGATTTGTGCTGCAAAGAGTAGGGTTGTATACTTATGCCTCTCGAATTGCACAGATTCAAAGACTCTCAACTAGACGGTTGATTCATTTTGCAAAGAATGGGTTTGTATACTTATGCCTCTTGGATTACATGGATTCCCAGACGCCGAGAGGAGCACAATTTTTTTAATATACTCTTTAAAATGTGTTTAAATATTTAAACTAATAAATATATAAAATGAAAATAAAATAATAGCATAGTTTCATAAATTTTCATAGTGATATTTAGAAAAGGGTGTGAGTGAAATTATTAATATTGTATAATATATAGATATTTAGAATAGTTAATATTTTTGGAAGGTCTAGAAGGATGTGGGAAGGGAATTGGGTAAAACAGAAAAGAAGAAAGCTAAGATATATAGTTGCAGTTGCACTTCCTGGGAGTAAATAAATCAGCAGAGAAGTAAAAGGTAGTAACAAAAAGTAGAAAAGTGAATAAATGTATTGTAAGTAAATCTATTACAACAAGAGTTGTAGGGCAACATAGTTCCTGTCAAGTGCAGTCAGGGCAGGTTCATTTAGAGTTCAAAATAAGGAGGGGCTTGAATGGGTAAAACTAAATTAGGTTGAAGAGATTGTATATATAGTAATATAAGTACAAGATCGAGCTTGAAATGGAATAAGCTAAACTTGGAAGTGTGGAAGAGTCTACAGGCATGCAGACTATTCGAAGATAAACAAAAGAGAGAAACATTGTTATTGGGGATATTTTTTGAGACAACTAAATTTATTTTAAGAACCGACGATCATAATAAAAAGAGGTAACGTCGGGCGCTATTTCGTATAACATACAAACTATGACTTGTGGAATAGCGACAACATTGATATTATGGCATTGTTTTGCAGAGGGTGTTTTCTGGTGCATGCGACATTGTGATAGATTATCTCTTTCGTGAAAAGCTTTGAGTATTCCGGTGCATGACAAGGTGGTACAAAATAGTGATTTGCTCTATCTTTGTCATTAATGTAATCTAACAATAATACCGCCACTCGGACCCTATGGGGTATTATTATGCTTTTAAACAATATTAATGAATTTGTGTGAAATTTTGATCGGAGATTTGGCACAAGATGCTAGAGGGATTGAACATTATGTAAGTTGAACTATAATTATGGTTTTCTTTTCCAAGAAGTGGTTTCCACATGCAAAACGTCCTTTCAGAATTAAATGACATGTTCAAGTTGGTAACTCCATCTCTCTATAAAGTGATCTTGGCAGCAATAGCACATTCACAGAGAAAAAGTTTCTGCTCTAAAGCTTAGTAGCATAATTGGCCTTCCTATGATCGAGGGATCTTCTAGTGAAAATCCATGTCCAATTCTTCAGCCTGGCCTAGACTTTGATGAGAAAGACCAGCAAGATGTTTTGAGCAGTCTTAGCATGTCCGTTGCTTGGGACCTTTCAACTAGCTACACCAGTTACCAGAGCGATGTGTTTGAATTGGAGTATGAATAGGACAAGGCAGAATTGCAAGCCATACTGGAAGAGTGGGGATTTGAACCTGTACATTTCGAAGATAAAATAGAACAGATGTTCGCCGACCTACATATCGGTGTTGTGCCTCTATTTTGAAGACCGTTATGTAACGGTCATTTCCTTTTGTTATGTGAACCATCAAAGAACACATAGGGTTATATTTAATCAAATTGTGTTATGTGTGTTGTTCTTTACTCATTAAATTAGGTCCTCTGTGATATTGGATATATGAATTCAATGACTATCTTTAAGACTTGTGTTAAAATCATTTTATGTTTTGCACACAGACTTGACAATCAAGAAGTCACAACGAAGTTGTTGTCTTGTTTCTTCTTGTTCAGTTAGTTTCCTCTCGTGGGAATTAAACTCGATTGAACTAGTTATTTGTGGTAATTACAATGGTGCTAGATTAATAGAATGTAGCATATAGTTGCAATTGGCGCAACTGAAATACCATTGGTGAAATGTTTTTGTCATACTGTTCGTACATTATGTATGCAATGTCAGGAAGATTATGTTTAAGCTAATCTCCATGTAAAGTGCAATCAATGTTGCCTTCTTGTCTATGCAACATGCAAATCAACTTATGGTGGTATGAAGGCTATGTATCTTTCTTGCAATGCCTGCAAGAGACATAGTCAAGGGTATGTGAAGTGTCGAAGAACAATGAGCGATTGCATGTGCTGCAACATAGTTCCTAGATAGGTGTGCATTCTTTATCTTCAAGGACTTGCAAAAGAATTTTAGGAAATATGCATTGCATTAAGTTGAAGAAGTAGAGGAAAACAGATTTGTGTGCTTTCCTGGATGTTGCACGTAGCTAATGTTCGCAACTGTTCTTTGGTACACTCATCATTTAGCTTTTCTACAAAAGAGGATTGTCACGGTCGGATAGAGCGTGCACCCTTTGAACTAGTTTGCACAAATTTTTTGAAAAGGATTAGTGGCATGTCTGTTGATGATATTAATTATTATAGAACAACTCATAGGTGTGTATAGTTGCTTGAGATATATACCTGCAAAATAATAGTTAGTGCATAATGGTAGGGCAACTAGTAGTTAGCACGTGAGGATAGAATATAACGTAAGATGGAAGTAAAAAGAGTTTTGCATGTGGTTAGAAGTGAACCCTGGCCATATTTTCTCGCAAATCACCATCTTTGACATATACATCAAGTTGCCCTTTGTTGATGTCATAACTTGTGGCGATTGCTCCGAAGGAGCCCATTGAATAATTGCAATCAACATTTATGAGTTGAGAGATAGTCATGTTGGGCGCTAATTTGTGTTGCTTGCAAACAGGTTTTAAAATCTCGATTGTGCTTCGTGCGTTTAGAGCAATGCCACAATCTGCATCTCCTCTCGTATGGTGTTTTATTTTTAATTGAGAAATTAGTGATCCGTATGTTGGAGCCAATTGTGATACGTGGTAAGAAGTTTTCTATTAAGGTATTGTTGATGTTCATTGTTACTGTCATTTGGCCATTGGAACTAACAAGGTCTATATGGACAATTTCTATTCTAGTTTGATTACTGGGGTATTTGTTTGTTGTTGGTCCATAAACAACCAAAACCCCTCCTTCAAATGCAAGTCCATTCCGATGTCTACAAAGATCCAATATTGTACTTGGGTTTTGGGGTATTGAGGTGAGGTTGCTAGAGAAAAAGCATTTAGCAAGGAAGAATCTAGGTTGTTACAATTTGTTAGAAAGTGGTCACGTGAATTTACGAATGTGTGAAAACTATTGTTGAAGTTGTAAGACTAGAAAAGGGCCTATTTAGCATATCTAGGGGACCACAAACCCTAAATAACATGCTAACCTATCTAATCTATCATAAAAGCCATTTAAAACAAGGATTCATAAACATAAAGCATAAAAATCTAAGAACCCCCTTTA
>MU224207.1:691749-705644 GCA_018584345.1 Thuja plicata
ATAAATTCGCAATGAGAATACTAGAAGATAGTGGTCTAACCTTGAATGAGAGAAATGTCCTCAATTTATAGAAAATGAGACACATTTAGGTGAGATTGCATAAAATCAATGCACCAACCAAGATTTTAGTTGGTAGGATGTTTGGAAGCATGAAATGGGGAAAGATATTGAGGAGATATTGCAAATATTTGAGAATATTTGTGAAGCACCTTAATAGGGATGAGTTCCTTATTTAAGGGATATGATATGTAGGTGAGATTATGAATCATCAATCAAATCAATAATCCCATATTCTCAAATATTCCTCAAAATCAAATTAGATTTATGAAATTATAAGAATCTCATAAATTTGAAATTAGCTAATTAATTAATTATTGGAGACTTAGGGAAATAGGGAATAAATAAAGTTTATTTATTTATTCGATTAGGACTTAGGATAAATTATGGGTTATTCATCCAAAAGGGGAAATTAGTAGATTTTAGGTCAAATTGAAGGTTTTGATTTCGAATTGAAAGGATTTTGATAATATTGATAATGATTAGGGTTAATTTCAAGGGTTCCGCAATAGTTTAGGAAATCATGAGGCATCGATGAACTTTGACAATGCGCCCGGATAATGATGATTGGAAATGATTGAAAAGCTCCAAATCAACCTTGATGGTGTCGCAAGATTGAAATGGGGAAACATCGATGATCTTTGACAATGTTCTCAAAATGATGATCAGAAATAGTATTGACAATAATGAACAACACCATTGAATTGAAATTGGTAGATTGGTAGTGATAACACTGATGATCTTGGACAACGTTATCAAATGGTTGATTGAAAGGATATGAAGCATCGATGATCTTGGACAATGCTCTTGAAATGATAAGATTGATTGAATTGGAATTAGTGTTTGATCGATTGGTTTGAAATTGGGTTGATTAGGCATCGATGATCTTGGACAATACCCCAGAATGGTCGGAAATGAGTCTAGACAATTCTGCAAATGGTTAGGAATAGAATAGGATAGATTTGGAATGGTTTAGGATCGAATAAGATCGATTTAGGAAAGTTTGGGATGGTTTAGGATCGAATAGGATTGGTTTAGGAAGGTTTGGGATGGTTTAGGATCGAATAGGATCGGTTAAGGAAGGTTTTGAGATGATTTGGGAAATGATCAATTTGATAGCGAAAGCAAAATTTTTAGTAAATAATTGAATGATTTTGCAATATTCAATCATTGATGAAAGACACAATGTCGGTATACAGTAAAGATCAGATGCGCGACATAGAGGAATAATTAGGTCACAAAACAACGTTTCTATTGTAATGCAAACAATGTTAAAACACGTAGACCAACATGCTCGAACCATTTTTAGGTGTCTACATTTTGCCCCTCTTTCATACAATGTGATTATGATCGTTGTGTCAAAGAATCCTGAAGGAAACAACATTAAAACATGCCCCAGTGATAATGGGATACATAAGTGCCCCCTCGAGAAATCGTTCAAAAAATGCAAGTGATAGGTTGATTTGTCGACAATGCCGAGACGAATCCACAACAACAATCAGATCGAAAGCCGAAGGTCAAACACAAAAGATATGAGGTTCAGAGTGTCAAAAGCATTGCGACCAATACAAAACGCAATGGTTGCACGTCCATCTAGGCAACCAAGAGGCTATAAAAGGGCTTGGAAGGGGTTTGGGAGCTCATTTTCACCCTCTCATTTGGAAGAATTGAGCTCTGAAGCAAGGAAGATGGATCGAGTGCTAGCAGAGATTCATCGCGGGGAACAGGTTCGTAGCTTCCAACGGTCGACTGACGTGGGACCCGAGGTTAGTACATCTGGTCCTCTCAGAGTTTTGCAAGTTTGCACACTTTTCTAGGTTAGTTCAGGGGTCAAACAGGGTCAAACGGGGCCCGCAAGGTGTTCACACGTGCCACCTGCACAGGTCACGTGCCCACCTGCGCAGGCAGTGCAGGTGGGAGACCTTTTTGCGTAGGTGGTAAGAGAACCTGCGCAGTTGGTCAGATAGGCCGCAAAATAGGGTTGGGGGTTCCAGAACCTCCCTAAACTTCCCTAAACCGGTCAAAACCCTAGGACAAGGTCAAAATTAGGTCAAACTAGGTCAAAATAGGTCCTAGGTTAGTCAACAAGAAACAGAAAGTACAAAAAGTTGACTGAATTCGCATGGTGATTGTAGGAGGAGCTGCCAGTTCTATAGACTCGGGATATCAGATCGACATGCCGAGACATACGCCACCGGTTGAGTAGCTACAAAAGACAGATCCTTGCCTCGCTAGGATTATATTACATTACATACATGCCCGAGATTAGGGCAAATCGGGGGTTGATCACAGCGCTAGCCGAGCGATGGAACTCGGAGACTAGTTCCTTCCACCTGCCAACAGTGGAGGCGATAGTGACACTGGAGGATGTGTGGCGCATCCTCAGGATTTTGATTTACGCGAGCTGGCCGAGTACGACCCCACTACAGGGAGGGCAACATTGCACTGACTGTTTGAGAGTGATGATGATGATCTAGACATCCGAGATTATGAGATACGATGGGAGACCTTGGTTAGGCAGCACGATAGTCTGATTGCAGTTATTTGTGGAGTCATTGCATGTCTCTTGGTACCAAATAGATGAGGGCACAGATTCCCTATTGGTTGGGGGAGTGTACTCGAGTAGATGATTGTGCATGACACAGTGTTTGCATGGGGGCCATGCATGTTTGCTATGACATATTACCAGCTCCATCAGTTGGCGTATCGCGGAGGATTATCTATCAGTACTGGGATCACATTGCTACAAGTGTGGGCTTATGAGCACATAGCAGTATTCCGACCTATAGCTCAGAGAGTGGTTCTACCAGATTTGCCATATGTATATTTCTATCTAGGGGCACTTGCACAAGGCCCATTAGGATACACATTGCACTTTCGACACGAGATAGATGTGCTGAGAGATTTCACTTGGCGTCCCTAAAGAGATTGTCCTGGATGGGATGATGACGCAGATCACCTTCCTTACTGCAGACAGGAGAGGGACCTCATCGGGAGGTTTGTGATGGGTCATACAGTGATTGAGATGCAGCTCCCAGAGCGAGTCAGGCGACAGTTTGGAGAGATACAGGGAGTGCCGACGGGTACAACGTTGTTTGCTAGATCGAGGGCCGAGGCCAGGATATGGGGTGCAGCACTCAGGCCTCAGGTGGCCTATGCAGAGTTCACACAGTTACAGCCCAGGCCATGGGGAGCAGATGCAGATATGGCATACGTAGGGACCACTAATCAGTATGATAGGTCGTTTGCTCAGCACAAGCCGATTCCTCTAACAGATCCCAATGTGGTGATACCGAGATTGTGAGTGCCCAGAGATGAGAGCACCGAGGAGGAGGATGATGAGGAGGATGACGATGGGGATGGGGAGGAGTCAGATGATGAGGATGATGATGATGAGGATGAGGATTCAAATGAGGATGATGATGATGATGATGATGACAGGGATCTCGGTGATATGCCGATGCAGATAGATGAGGACAAAGATGAGCCACTACAGGGTCCTGATGACAGGTTGGAGGAGCAGCGACAGCGCATCGCAGAGCTTACGATCAGATAGACAGATTGACACTAGAGAGGGATACAGATAGAGTTGCGTGGGATACAAATCATGCATCATGGATGGCGGAGCGATCAGTGCTCACAACACAGATGGACATGTTGACAACAGGAGGGATGCAGCTATTGGCAGAGCACAGAGTGCGCAAGAGGAGGCACGCCAGTTTATCAGTTCCATTAGTGATGTAGGTGTGCGTGATATTGCAGGGATGCTAGGGGATGCCCGAGAGGAGAAGAGGTACTGGCGAGTAATATATGAGCGAGATGTGCCACAGGATCAGTGGGCACTGAGTTACAGAGCGTCATCCAACAAGTCATAGTCTCGTAGGACACAGAGCAGTGGGGGAGTGTTGGGACCAAGGGGGCCACCTAGATCAGGGCAAACATAGCATCACACATCGGGAGCTTCATCTTCCTGACAGGATAGGGATCAGGAGGACCGAGAGAGCAGGGGTTGACAAGGAGTCTCTCTAGCAGAGGGACAATTTTGACAGACATATGATATGTTATGAGCCTGCGGGCCTCAGTGTATATAGACACCTTGATTTTTGTACTCTGATACTTTTTGAGACATTGATATATAATTTGCTACTATTTTATGGTGCACAGGATGGATGTTTATGTGTATGCTTTGCTTTCCTATTTATATGGTGATGCTTATGTATCGCAATGTATTGCCTTTGTTATGCAATAATATTTGTTATGAATGCAATAATTGTTTTTTTTTGTCTTTTTGCCATGTGTATGAATGCAAAATGCAAATGTATGTTTGAAATTTTTTCCATGTAGAAATGACTTAATGCAAAAATGCACATGTTTTTGCTGTTTTTCAAGTTTATGAATGCATGAATGCAAGATGCACTTGTTTTTGACGTACCAGAGTACTGGACCAAGGCGACTGCGAGGACTGACTGAAGAATTGTTAGCAGAAAGCAGAATTAGATGAAGAAATGTTAGTAGAAAGATGTTGGCTTTCAAAAGTGCAATTTTGTTATAAGAGCTTATTTTGATATTGCAAAAGTAGATGCGACGCATCGTGGCACAAAAGCCAGAGCGCAAAAGTCATCCTTTTTGTGTGAACAAACATGATGCAGACAGAGGATGATCTTCTCTATCCCGAAAACATGTAGCAGACATGCCCCAGAATTTTATGAGATCATCAAACAAGCAGAAAAAGGAAAATGATATGGTCATGAACCATCCCGACTACTCTCATAAGTTCAGATAATATCATCGAGTAGCATAGGAACATAATAAAAAAAGAAAATAAAAAATACTCACGAAAACAATGTGAGCCAACAACCATTCTGATCTTTTGTTACTTGTGTTAAATGTTCGTTGATAGCTTAGATTGCAAATTGATTGATTTGAGAACTGATTGATAGTCTTGGACAGATTGATAGATAGCAAAGGTCGAAAGATTTGAACGGTCCAATCAGATTGAATGTTGGGTCACAATGATTCAGATCGCATATGATTTCGTTAAGCACAGATTGATGATCATACCACTGAAGTCGGCAAACATGATGTTCGATTCGCAAAAAGGAAGACAAGTATGTACAGATTTATTGCAGATTTTTGGAAGAGATTTTGAAATTTTTAGGATTTTGAAAATATTTGAATTTTTTTGGTCTTTTTTTTCAGGATCGTATTTGAATTTTTAGCAATTTTTTCAGGACATTATGTAATTTTTAGAAGTTTTTTCAGGACATTATTTGATTTTTTTGGAATTTTTGCATATTTGGATTTTTAAGATTTTTTCAGGTCATTAAGATACTTAAAATGTGTTATCTCCAGAATCGGATAGTCAAGGAATCTCATGGGTAAACCACGTTCAAGGTCTTGCCCCCAGTTCGAATTCAAATTCAAAGACGCTCAGTGCCAGGAATCTGCCCCCAAATAACAAAGAGGCTATATACAGAGGCCAAAAGGACAAATAGACTGGGTAGACCAAGGGGAAGACAAAGAAGATCAACTAGTTACATGCCATAAAGGGGCACTAGGGTCGATACAAATTGAACGATGTGATCAGGAAAGGACATCAAGATATCAGGTGGAACCATGATAGACAATGGAGCAACAACTTGTTATGCGTGGCACCGATTTGCCAGGTTTTCACCACGGTACTTGCCCAAAGCGCCTGTTTGCTAGGTTTTCACTATTGGACGAGATTTTTCTCTTGATTTCTATTTTTGCGTGCCAAGATGCCTGTTTGCCAGGTTTTCATCAGGACAACCATTTTTGCTTTTTTGATTTTTTTGTTTTTTTTCTCTTTTTTGATAATTTCTCAAAAAAAAATTCAATTTTTTTGTACTTTTTTCACTAACTTTTTGCAAATTTTTTGTACTTTTTTCTCAGGAACTTTTTTCACGTCAGGTTCACCAAATGTAAGACTAGAAAAAGGCCTATTTAGCATATCTAGGGGACCACAAACCCTAAATAACATGCTAACCTATCTAATCTATCATAAAAGCCATTTAAAACAAGGATTCATAAACATAAAGCATAAAAATCTAAGAACCCCCTTTAAATGAAGCTCCCATGTCCTTTTTTCTCCATAATCAGATTAATGTTTGCTCTTTGACAATAACAAGATTGCACAAAGACTCTTGAAAGCATAAATTTGCAATGAGAATACTAGAAGATAGTGGTCTAACCTTGAATGAGAGAAATCTCCTCAATTTATAGAAAATGAGATACATTTAGGTGAGATTGCATAAAATCAATGCACCAACCAAGATTTTGGTTGGTAGGATGTTTGGAAGCATGAAATGGGGGAGAGATATGAGGAGATATTGCAAATATTTGAGAATATTTGTGAAGCACCTTAATAGGGATGAAAAACCTTATTTAAGGGATATGATATGTAGGTGAGATTATGAATCATCAATCAAATCAATAATCCCATATTCTCAAATATTCCTCAAAATCAAATTAGATTTATGAAATTATAAGAATCTCATAAATTTGAAATTAGCTAATTAATTAATTAATTATTGGAGACTTAGGGAAATAGGAAATAAATAAAGTTTATTTATTTATTCGATTAGGACATAGGATAAATTATGGGTTATTCATCCAAAAGGGGAAATTAGTAGATTTTAGGTCAAATTGAAGGTTTTGATTTTGAATTGAAAGGATCTTGATAATATTCATAATGATTAGGGTTAATTCTGAGGGTTCCTGAATAGTTTAGGAAATCACGAGGCATTGATGAACTTTGACAATGTGCCCAGATAATGATGATTGGAAATGATTGAAAAGCGTCAAATGAACCTTGATGGCGTCGCAAGATTGAAATGGGGAAACATCGATGATCTTTGACAATGTTCTCGAAATGATGATCAAAAATAGTATTGACAATAATGAACAACACCATTGAATTGAAATTGGGAGATTGGTAGCGATAGCAATGATGATCTTGGACAGCGTTATCAAATGGTTGATTGAAAGGATATGAAGCATCAATGATCTTGGACAATGCTCCTGAAATGATAAGATTGATTGAATTGGAATTAAGGTTTGATCGATTGGTTTGAAATTGGGTTGATTAGGCATAGATGATCTTGGACAATGCCCCAGAATGGTCGAAAATGAGTCCAGACAATTCTGCAAATGGTTAGGAATAGAATAAGATAGATTTGAACTGATTTAGGAAGATTTGGAATGGTTTAGGATCGAATAGGATCAGTTTAGGAAATTTTGGGATGGTTTAGGATCGAATAGGATCGGTTTAGGAAGGTTTGGGATGGTTTAGGATCGAATATGATCGGTTTAAGAAGGTTTTGAAATGATTTGAGAAATGATCAATTTGATAGCGAAAGCAGAATTGTTAGTAAATAATTGAACGATTTTGCAATATTCAATCATTGATGAAAGACATAATGTCGCTATACAATAAAGATCATATGCGCGATATAGAGGAATAATTAGGTCACAAAACAACGTTTCGAGTGTAATGCGAACAATGTTAAAACACGTAGACCAGCAGGCTCGAACCATTTTAGGTGTCTACAGAAGCATAGAAACTATTTGAACTAGGATCGCTAAGAGCACACAATTTTGTATCTATCATCTTAGAGGGCCTAAAATTGACAGAGGATTACTTGTGACAGAAAGTTCCATGAGGGTACACAAACCTATTAAAGACAACAAACAAATAACAAAATGTTCTATTAGGCAAAGTGTTAGAGAGATATACCTATGTTCTATTTTAGTGTTCTGTACATCTAGCATATGAGGAGGTGAGTTGTTTGGGGCCTTGGTGTCAAGGTGGATGTGTAAAAACAATCGAAAAGTGTAAGTAATAGAGCTAATGAGATATGATAGGAGGTTGTCTTTGCTTAGCATGATTGAGATGTCTTCCCATTTTTTAAGTTTATCTTGTGGAGTGGTACTTTCTTCAGTTGTGGTATTCTTGGCTTTGGGCTCCCCTGGAAAATGCAAAGAATAAGAGCATGTTAGGAAAGTATTGGGAAAGAAAGGAAACATGTCAGTGTGTAGTGAGTGTTTGGAAAGGTCGGTCAATCAATATGTGTGCATCATTGCATTCTGAAAAGCTTGTGGGGAAACTATATATGCAATCAAGACAATGACCAAATATTGTAATTGGAAACTATGCCAGATAATTACCTTTATTCTCTTTGATTTTTTGGTTCGTCCTATCTGGAAAAAGGCAAATTGGAAGTCATGTTGATGTGGCGTTGACTGTAACAAAGGTAAAGATAGTCGTGACTATATTGTTATTGAAATGAATATTATTATACCATTCCAATAATTTTCATCACTTAACTTATTATTTGTAACCATTGGCGTGAAATATTAAAGGACACAACTCGAAGTTTCTTGTTGCAGACAGATGTAGGTGGGTTTGTGTTAAGAATTTAAAGAGGAAATTGTCGCTACATAGAGCTTTATGATTGACAAATGGATGGACTAGGAACATTTCCAATATCACTTTGATCCTTATATTTAAAATTAGAATAAAAGGTAGAATAATGTAGTGGATAGAATAACACAGCCAAAGAAAGAAATGGACATACACTTGTGAAAGCCAAAAGTAGTCGAATAAAAGTATTGTAAACAAGAAACAGACAAAGTGAAAACAATCAACAACTGAGAAGTGGTGAAGAGAAAATGCCATAAAATGGATGGTACACAGAACATCATTTGCAATACCATCAGGCATTACTTTGCATAAGTCATGCAGCGATTGGAAGGATATATAGATTTCAAGGTTACAGAGATTGAGTAAAAATCCGCAGATTTGTGAGCTTGGAAACAGAACCCAAGAATACATGTTAGGCATCAAGATGAAGCTAGAGATGGCTAACGATCATACTTTTCCATATCTTCTATAACAAGTTCATCTAACTACTAACTTCTCATCCAACAGTGCTAATTCACTTTCAAAAGGTATGACAAGGAACAGTTTGCAAAGACTGGTAATGTTTCTCTCAAATACTAAGGATTTCAGGACATTTACAAGTACCATTAGTATAGTAGTCTAAAGTTCATGTTATACATTGCAGCGTCAAACCCACAAGAAGAATGAATTACAAAAGTCGATAGCAAAGAAGGAATTTGAGATCACTACCTCAGGTTTGGTTCATTTGTTTGTTGTTTTGACGGCACTATGTTGTGTGGATTGTTGGTATGCAATTGGCAATGGCAAAGAACAACAAAAGTGTTGCTATTAGAATTAGTAAAAGAGGTGAAAAGCGTAAAGTAATTGGCATTTTGGGTATCATGTACCATTTCGTCATACGTAGATGTGCACCAACATTTTCTTGTCTACTGGAGTCTATGTCCACAGAGCTTCTACAAAGGGGAAGGAAGGAAACATGTCAGCATCTATTGATTGGCTGGAAAGGACAGTCAATCAATATGTTGTGGATCATTGCAGCTCTAAAAAGTTTGTGGTATAACTATAGTTGCAATGAGAAGAATTACAAAATATTGTAGTGGGAAACACTGCCAGATAAATACCGTTGTCCTCTTTGATTTTTTGGTGCATCCTGTTTGGAAAGAGGTGCACTAGAAGTCGTGCTGAGCTGGGGTTGACAGTAACAAAGTAAAAGAGAATTGTGAGTAAGAGAACTGAGTATATATGTAATGAATCTTGATTTAGTTGGCATAATTGAAGTGCTTTACCATTTTCTTAGGTGTTGTTGCGGCATGGGAGTTCCATGTGGCTCGATGTCCATGTTTGTGGGGGACCTGCATAGTGGATATGTGGGAGAGTATTAGTGTCTTGAAATCGCGAGATGGCAAAGGGCAACTAAGGTAGCATAGGCATTACAAATAGGTAAGCAAGCTAAGGTGACTTTGGAAATGGATAGTTTGTAATGGGCAGAGAGATATAGAGTGTTCTGAATTGTACATGCATAAATAATAGAAATAGATCAATTGTATTATAGCTGAAGTATTTAATTATGATACCTTCGTTTTGCTTCACTCTGTTGTGTTTTAAGACTAGAATAGGGGATGTTTTGTTGTGGTATGCTTTCCATGTGGTTGTAAAAGGGAAACATTCTAATTCTTAGTCATATTGTGCATCTTTAAAATGTATAGGTTTCTAGATATTTACTGTACAAAGTATGTTGTACCTTTTTCTGATTTGTTCATTTGCAGAAGTAGCATGTTGCTTTTGGCTTTTAGTGTTGTCTACACACCTACACAATTAGAACATTGGTTATGTTGTTGATGTGATTGTAAGGGGAAATGGCTTTAGTTGAGTCGTAGACTCATTCATGTTTTGGTGTGAGAAAAAAACGTTATGGAAAATTGTGAAAGCCAAATCAAGAAAGCAGTTCTTTGGTACACTCAGTGTTTATACACACATACTAAGCTTTAACAATTGACAAGAAGGTCAAAGCATACTAGAGGCAAGAGTACTTGTTTTGGCTTATTGTGGCCTTTGTTGCATTAACAATTGTAATAACAACAATACCAATTCTTATGGTCCACTTGTTGATATATATGATATAATTTCAATAATAATAGATATAAAGGACCTACGTTGAGATAAAATTGTGTCATCAGATAAATTGCCTAAGCATGAATGAGAGGAGAAAGTGTGAATGATAAGTGGAAAGAGTCCACTTTGTGAGGATGGATTTCCATCCAATCTCAACAAAGGAAGTACAAAAAGTAATATCACTTGACTCATTTTAAATTGTAGCACAAATAAGCAACACAAAATCCTGCAAGGACAATAATTTATTTGCTTAAGAGCTCGATTAGATTAACATAAACACATACCAGGATTATGTTTAAGGATGAAGTAAACCTGAAAGGTGCCAATTTTATATAATTTATGTGTTGCAACCATTTTTCACATCATGAGAATGTTGTCAAAGTGTTTGAAGTTGGTGACTGTAATTTGTTGAGCAAGGAATGAATCATAATTCCTCTATGTAATTTTTTTATCAAGGAAGGAATAAGTTATATCGTAGAATTTTTCTATGGATCAAATAAGGGATGACATTGGGGAAACTGCAATATCAGTTTCTATTAATTGAGTGCAATGAATATGTTTTACCATTTTCTACTATACTACTTTTGAGTGACAAGGTATTGGTGGCTGAATTGTCCATGGCTTGCAAACCTGCAAAACAACAATACTTGTATCAGTGTGAGCAAACAAGATTGGTAATGAATTAAAATGGTTGTGGAAATTGTGTTGAATCTTAATATTGTGCATATGCTTTACTATTCCGTTGTTGCATGCACCGGTTTCGAAGGCACTAAACCAAAAGATGTGGCTTCACTGGTATCCATCTCTAGTGGTCACCTGCAAATTATTTTCATGTTAAATTGTCTCATAGAATTTTATATCAAGGCACAAGTGTCAAGTTGCAATAGGATAGTAGAGTTAAGAAATAATAGAGCACATATGCACATATTATGTAACCAAAAGTCACCATCCATGTATAAAAATTACAAGAGGCATACCATATCTATCCAATGTGGTCAATCAGAGTAAGCAGAAAGTCATGTTCAATCCAATATGCTTCTAATCTTTGAATTTTAGTTTTATGTGCATTATTGTTTTTCCACATATGATCAATAGTTGTTGTCAATGGATGTGTTTGCTCAAGTAATAAATGCTAATTGTGTATTTGCATATATTATTTAAGCATCTTTGTATTTGTTGATTATATGGCTATGTCAATGTTGAAATCACCCACAACATATAGAAGATTGTCACTAGGGGCAATTGTTACTTCCCTAGTGACTATTCCTATGATATTTGTAAGTGGTGTTGTTGCTCTAGCATAAACATTACAAATGGAAAATGTTTGTTTGTTGAACATGAAAGAGACTAGTAATGCTTCAACATTTTCAACTACTAAGGATGTTATTTTCAACACATGTATCTTTTTGCTAACACAGGTCATTATGCCATGGACATTGTATGCTGAAAAAGAATTGTAATTTGCTAATGTATTGTCTGGTGCCAATGCTTTCAAATGTGTTTCTTGAAAACAAATAATGTCCGAGGACATTAAGTCTTTTTCATGTAAGATGTTTTCTGTGTAGTCTACAGTTTGTCGAGGGCTCTTGCAACTCGCAAAATTGGTACCCATCCATTATCAACATATGCTTGGTTGAAGTGGGGTAATTTCCCAACCTGAGATTTTCCAATCTGATAATCATTAAATTTAACCCAAACGATGTCTATGTCAGTAGTTTGTGTGTATGATTTGAATCTTCCATTTGATCCATTGACAAGGCCATCTTGAATATCATGGTTGCCACCAAATATCTCGACCAATATGTCCCTTTTGAATTTGATTTGGCAAATTTGCACTATGTTTCTGTATTTTCTCTATGTCAGCAACATTGTGATGCTCATCAAATGCATTGATTGTAATTAGCTCTCCAAGAAGAGAAGACAAAACCTTTTGATTGTGTGCATTTACATCTCTTTTTTTTGGTAAAAAAGGAAGGGGAATGTTGGTTCTGTAGGTGTGGGGCGCAAGCATTTGAAATTCAAATATGCTATGTCATTTTCAGTTTGGAAACCAGTACACATTCTGTTCAGAATGGTCATAAATATCTCATTTTTTATATCATTGTTGTCTGTAAATTGTAACATTGAACATTTTTTTTCCAAAAGTTGTATGGGATTAGCTAAGTCTCTATTGTTAGAGTTTGGAACACTAGACAATCATGAATAGGCTCTGCTTGGTACAAATCACCACTGAAGATAACGTCTAGTCCACCAAAATATTTAGTAGGATTTGCATTATGTCATGCAACCTTTTGTCTACGCAACGTAGCAATCTTGCTCCTATTAGCAATCTAATATATAACAACAAGCAATTGTTGATGTTGTTTTGTCAATGCATCTAATTTCTCTAAGCTCAAAATAGTAGAAGTAGATCTTTTAAATGGTATAAGAAGTGTAGAGTGCAATGTTGTACCACCTAAATTGTAGGCAGCTTTGCCTGATTATGCAAGGAGCAAGCCCTTTTCCTTGTCTAAGTCACTATCAATAGGGTTATTGTATATACGAAGAAGGCCTTGGTATATTGCTTTGAAGTGAACGTTTTTCCTGTACCGGCATCTCCTGTTATGAACGAGTGTAATGGTTTGAGGTTTTCTTGTTGTTTTCTCATTAGTATGTCTTTCACTATCGCTTGTTGCTCTGCATTCAACATTCTGCAAAAAATTGTAATATTCTTCATTGTCAAGTGTGGATGTGTACCTATTTTGAACATCTTTAGTGTTTTTACATGAGAACATTATGTCTTAGTGCATCTAAATTGGGTTGTAGATTTTATTTTTCATTGTCTACTCTATAAGTGTTTGCATTTTCTGTTCCTTTTCATGGTTTTCTAGTTCATTGTTGGTTTCATTAATAGGGAAATTTTTCCACCATCACATGGATCGGATGGATTCATCTAGCCATGTAAGCATTACTTTGAGCCATTTTCCTTGAACCGCCTTTCCAAACTCTATACTAGCTTGAGCTCAATACCCATCTACATGTATAAGAAAAGAGAAAGGTATTTGATGATCACTTGGGTCGTGTTTAAATCGAGAGAAATATACTGGGCGGGCGCGCATTTAATAAAAAGAAATATACCTGTACCTGGAGATAAGTAATTCCTTTGGGGAATTGTATTGAACTGTTCGTGTTTGTTGTCTATGCTTCCACAATTCACATGCATGTCTACCAAACAAATGCCACCTGCAACATCTATCAAAATTCCTCTATAATTTATACTTTGATGGTTATCCATACCTTGTTCCAGAATTCCCATCTTGGCACA